>PVIU01015179.1:0-49288 GCA_004026605.1 Ondatra zibethicus
TTTTTTTTTATCTTTAATTATGTTCTTGAATGGAAAAAATAAAACAAAACAATGTATGGAAAAAAAAAGAAATATTTATAAGCTGTATCATAATAGAACAATACAGGAAGGATGAAACTAGATACAATGCACTACATTTTTGTGTCAAACAGAAAATAACTTCATTGTATTTATAGGTAGAGGTTTATAAAAGGAATTCTGAAAGAACGTAGAAGAAACTAGGGGAAGCAGTTGGTGCAAAGCTTGATGAGAATTGCATAGATAATACATCATGGCAGGAGGCCTCACTATCTATAGTCTCTTTTTAAAGCAGGGAAATAGGTGTCTATATAACTTTTCCAGCTCAGATATGATTGAACTATGGAACCTTCCCTCCCAGGCACAGAATTGATTTTCTTTTTTTACAGATGATTGATATGTATCCTTAATTTTTAAGGTCAATGTAGTGTGAGGACTGGAGTCAGGGAATTAAAAAGTATAGGATAAGATCTTCAATTGTTTTAAGAGTAAATTGACACCTTTCAAAATATCTGTTCATTTCTGAGTACTCCCAGGACTAAGAATAATAAGAATGATTGCCACAACATAGCAAATCACCTTTAATAAGTGTGTTAATACCTCATGTTACTGGTATGTTTCTTAGAACTACTGTAGTATTATTGACATGTTTTTTCCTCTAGTCTTACAGCTTTCATCATCTGTCCCTGTTTGCTACCTGGTGCTATTATCCCCACCCTTTCTAGTTGTACACTCCCATCATATTCTCTCAGCCTTTTGCTGTCAGAGTTCCTCAGACTGTCATAATTTTACAACCTTTATAATGAGTAGATACTTTGAGAACTGTAATTCATTTGAGATATTTGTGATTCTGTTATTGTAACAATACAATAATGTTATGTGATTGGAGAAGACAGAAAGGCAAAGTGTTATTTGCACATTTTGTCAGGGCAAAATATGATCAATAGTATTTATCACTATTAATGTTAATGTTCAATTAAGTAGGAAACATTTCAGTTTTCACCCAAAATTTCTCACTGTACTTTTTTTCCCTTGTCAACCTAAAAGGAAACTCAGATGGATTTCTCAGAAAAGAGAAGAAGTTAGCACTGCTCGTGAATGAACAGAAGATATGCAAAAATTCATGGTGTATATGCATTGGCAAACCATGGAGGCTATGAAGAAAAGCAGATAGCTAAGAAACACAGCACTTTATAGGGCAAGGAGAAGATTTCAACATTTGCTTCTGGAACTTATATGTTTCTGAAATAAGAATCTCTGACCATAAAAATTATAACAAGCTGACATTTGTCAGATGTATGATAGGCAGATATTGGCTAGGTGTGTTTGCATAAGAAATATCAGCATATGGTATCTTATGTTAGGGTGTTGTTTTGGCAGTCATCTGTGATAACTCAGTTTATTAGATGCACTTGATAAAAACTTCTTCTATAAGCTACTGGTTTATTTGTTTGTATTTAATACATATCTCTCTATGTTCTCCTATATTCATAATCTCTTCTTTCATTTAACAGTTTCTCACATAGCACAAAGATCAAAAAGCATGCACATAGTCATTGCATCCTTTCCACTACTCCTGACTCCTAGCAGCAGTTATGATTTTGATCATGGTGAAGTTCAAAGACTATTTGTATCTCCCTATCATCATCCATGGAATCTTCATTGTCAGACAGCCTGAGCAGTTATACTGACCTTAAATTTGTGTTTTAGAGTCTGTTTTTAAAGGCCCTTTTAACACTAAGTTAGTTAAGTTGAGTTGCCTAGGTATTGATTTTGAAGTAGTTTAAGTCAAGTTTATTAGTGAATGGTGATGGGAAAAGCCTCTGTCAGGAATTGAGGAGAGCTGGACAAGGAAGAAAATAATTCAACCATAATATAGTTTCATTAGAACTTTGGAGCTGGGGTAGCCCATCAAAACTGTCCTGTCATGAGATAAAGGAGCTGGGTCTCTGTATCATTGCATTGTTCACTGTCATGGGTACCCTCTCTAGAGAGAAGACCGATCTGTTTAGGAAAGAGAGCTTGCTCTGGCCGAAGAGGGTTATAAGGAAGGTATCTACTTTGACTATCAGCAGCAGAAATTCGCTATAACTCACTTGTGAGATTGACCAGAGATCCATCTACCTATGCAGAGAACAATGTACAAACGCATATATATATATTAATAAAAGGGGAGTTATTACGCAGAGAACATATCCATATAGCCACTATGTCTTTTAGAAAGTTTAACATTGAAGAAGTAAAACAAATTGAAGAATCTACATAGTCAGTAACTGAATTTCCATCATAAGTATGACTATCAATGTCTAATACTGTGATTTGTTCAGCTTGTTTTTAAGATTTTATATACATAGAGTCCAAATAGCACTGTGAATCTTCCTTTACTCTGTGATTTTTGAATACACCATGTAACAGTGTGTATTGGTAGTCAACACAATGCTATATGGATTTTTCTTTGCATGACTGATCACAAATTATCACTTTAAAAGCTGTCACAGGCTGCTGAGTACATTAAGTTTTTACTTCTTCACATTATATACCACCATTACTTTATAAACAAATTATCTGGGAATAGTTGCTGTTTACCACTTCTGTTCACCATTTGGCCCTGATTTCGTGCTTCCACGTCTCTGTGGGTGACATGCTTTTCTATAGCTTGGTTCCCTGTAGATGACTCAGAAAAATGCTCAGAGGCAAATATGCTTTTAAACTCTTGCCTGTTGATAGCAGCCTTTCTGTGTCTTTTGTAGTTGAATGTTGCTTATTCTTAACTGTGACATCATTGGCTAATACAATCCTTGCGCATAGACACACTTCCACATTGGCTGTGCTCCAGTGAAGTCTCCTGTTTTATCTGTTTTGTGTACAAACTTTTAAAATGCCTTTTCCTTTTATAGGTACAGTTAACCACACACTTCACTAGCACAAGGAACTTTAAAAAAATGTTACCAAGAGGGTTCTTGAATGAACAAAACTTAATCCCTGACTATTTTTCAATCTTGTTTCTTTATTTTGGTAAACAGTTATGTATATGTGTCTGTGTATCAAAGTATGCAAATGTGTGTGTGTGTGTGTGTGTGCGCGCACGTGTGTGTGTGTGTCTGCAGAAGCCAGGGGCATCCAGTCCAGTGCAACTGGAGTTACAGATAGTTGTGAGCCATCCATTGTGGATGGTGGAATCCGAACTCAGGTCTTCTGCAAGAGCAGTATGTGCTCTTAACATCTGAGCCATCTCTTCAGCCACTGTCTAGTTTTTAACATATAAATATATACTGGCATTGAGGTCTAATGATTTTTAATATTATTAAACTATCCAACTTTGTTAAAAGTGCATCTTAAGCGACATATTAAGCTGCATGATTCATAGCTGTAATAATAACTTGGTATTTCAAGATCTCATTAAAGCAGATCATATGGTGACTTATCTAAATCTGTTCTGTTCCCAAGTCCATGAGTTCTTCCAGGGAGGTGGCAGAGGGGAGTGGATGAGTAGGCATGTGTCAGTTGCGCTGTGTCCCTTCTCTGGAAACTTTGTCTCCTTTCTGACAGTCTAGTAAGCTTGGATGGCCTCTCTCCATGTAGACTGGGTTTCAGCAGATCCATGTGACATCTTCATAAGGAATTAAAGAAAATTTTCTAAGTTTGCCATGATGGAGTTTGCCTCTCCACTTTTACCATCCTCACCTCTCTGCAATATGAATATCTCACCTCATTAAATAATTTTGTTTATTTTTAGGTACAGCATTAAGAGAAGGGGATATTTTTTCTATGATTAATATTTTAAAAATAGTTCCTTAAGTTTTTAAAATCATGTACAAATATACACCTTAAATATAAAATTTGAAAAATAATTATGTATGTAGATAGATAGATTCAATTAAAAATTCAGAATTAACAAATAGATAAAGAGAGAAAATTTTAAAATCTATGAAACAAAAATAATTTGAATTGTGGACAAATATATTGATAGATATTAGACAAATATCATGAAAAGAGAAATGAGAGGTGATACAATTAATATTTTAAAAATGTCACCATAGTGGGACTTTGTTATGGCTTTTCTTTTCTATCAGATGATTTCTTATTTATTTCAAATTTCAATAATTCAAATGTATTAGGAAATATATATAATAAAATATATAGCTAATAATTAGCTAAATAGTTTATATTTTAATAGATTTTTATATTAGGTATAATATACAACTGATAAAATACTGTTATCAAAAGAAACAAAAACATTTTAGAAGAAAATAAGGTGGTGAGAAGTGATAGACACAGAATGAGGGCTAGTGAACTGAGATAACTCAACCTAATCTCTGTTGACTCATGTAATCGTTTCCAAGGTGGATTAGCTGAGAGCTGAAGACTCTAGGGACAGAGTAAGTCATGGTGCCAACCATGGTCTTGATGAGCTTCTGTTATTATGTTCTGAGTTTCTAACTTACTACTTCCGTTTCATGTTCTCAACATTCAGCCTACTACTACTAGCAAAAATGTCTATGCATGCAAAAAGTTATTAGTTCCTGCCTTAGAGAACATCTGTTCTTGCTCCAAAATAGCATAGCAACTCTATTTAAACAGTCCCTGTACAGTCTGCTGCAATTTGTCTTTTCAGCTACATGAACACTTGCTATGACATGAATGTACAAGAAGAGAAGAAAAAAAACCTCAAATCTGCACAACTCTAGACTAAATAATTGCCTTACACTACATAAAATTATATTATGAAAAATTCTATTTAAGCTATTGGAAACATTACATTACAACTCTCTTCACACCTGTCTGTTCTTCACTGATGATGCTTGTTCGGAACATTGACAATTATTCAACCACTGTGTTTTGAAACTGAACTTGACCCCCTGCACTTTTCTACTTCCTGATTAATAGCAAATCACATTGGGTTTAGATTCTCTTTATTTCAATTATCTACAAAAATGAATTATCTATAAAATATTTAAAATGAGTGAAAGAATTCCAAAGCATTTTTGCAAATTTTTATTTTGACTATTACTGCTACTTGACATTAAGTGAGGTTGTTATTTTATTTATGTTTTCTATGACTCTACTAAAACATAATGACCACAAGCAACATGGGAAGGAAATGGTTAATTTCTGCTTACAATTCTCAGGTCACCATTCATCACTGAAGGAAATCAGGACAGGAGCTCAAGGTAGGAATCTTGAGGCAGGAACTAAGACAGAACCATGGTGGAATGCCAAGAAATGGCTTACTCCACCAGCAAGCTCTTCCTGTTTTTATATAACCTAAGGCCATCTGCCCAGGGGTGGCACAATCTAGAATAGACCAGACCCTCTAACAATATTTATTAATTAAAAAACAACCCTGCAGACTTTCCTACAGGAGATTTGATGGGGTGATTTCTCAACTGGGATTTCTCTTCCGAGATAACTACAGCTTGTATCAAGTTGAAAAAAAATAAAATAAAAGGCAAACAAACAAAAAAGCAAGAATAAACAAAAGCCCAGAGAGAATAATCAATTGCAATAAGACTCAATTTTGTTGTAATTTAATAACTTATTTCATTTGTCAGCAAATAGGATTTTCATTCAAAAGTTCAAATTATCTCATAATCTTGATTATTCTTTTCAATTTCTTCCTTTTCCAGTGCTGAGTAACACAATCTATACCCTCATATATGATAGGTGGGCATCCCAACACTTAGTACTATAGTCAAGATCCCATGCCACTGGGTCCTGCATCCCTGGGGCATTTTTTTCTAAGTTATTCAAGATGACATTGAATTCACTTGAAAGTCCAGATTTGCCTTGATTTAGGAATCCTCCTCTCTCAGACTTCTGAGTAGATAAAATTACAGGCCTGAAGTCCAGCCACATACTTGGCTGCTTTTTTTCATTGCTAATTCCTAGTGATACTCAAATGTGATAAATGTATGACCAAATGTATCTATCATATCTAAATTGTGGAGACATCAGTCTCATTCCTAATCTCTATGTTATAAGAAGATAATGCACATTTAAAAACACACACATATACATATTTCTATGTGAGCATTAATTATATGGTTTGCAAATCCTCAAACCCTATAACTATCTTAGTTTAGGTTGTGGTCATTATTTTACAATAAATTTCCTTCATTTATTTATTTGATTTTATTTAAAATAGATTCCTCCCTCATATACTACATGCTGACCACAATTTCCCCTCCCTCCTCTCCTCAAGATCCCCCCACCCTCTCCTTAAAATCCACTCCTCCGCGTCCAATTTTCTCTTCAGAAAAAAGCAGGCCTCCAAGAGATTACAGCCAAACAGTGCAGAGCAGGATGCAGAAAGATGAGGCCACGCCCCTCATATTGAGGCTGGACAAGCAACCCAATAGGAGGAAAGTAGTCCCACAACCAGAAAAAGAGGCAGAAATACACTATTTCCCAATTTTAGGAGTTCCACAAAAACACTAGGCTAATGACCATCACATATATGCAGAAGACCTGGTGGAACTCCTTGCAAGTTTCGTAGCTGCCACTTCAGTCTCTTTGTTTTATCTCCAGTGTTAGAAAATCTCATTTTAGTGTTTTTGTCTTGGAGGCACATGGTATATGACATTGCTGCTATCTTAGAATTCACAACTCATTATTTTCAAACTATCACCTTTATTTTATCTAATTAAGTATCTATTTAATTATTGCTCATGTTGAAGATCAAATCTAAAGCATCAGGAAATGGTAGGCAAGCAAGTTAATATTTAGTCACACCCTAACCCTAGTTCTATATATATGTAGATCATTTCTCATGTGACTATTCAGCTTTGCACAGCCAATTTTATATGAGATCATTGCCATCAGCCTCTCCCTCACTCTTCAAGTTTTCCTTGCTTGTTAAAGAAACTATATAATCACATATTCACAGAAAGCACATGTTGAGTTTATATTTTTGACCTGGCATCAACTGTAACTGTAAGTAGAAATAGCTTCTTTTTGTGTGCTTAGAATGATTACATGTTGATTTCTAAGTGTTCTGTGCATGCGTCCTCATTTATAGGTATTGATTGTTATTATCTTCATTTTGATGATTAGAGGACAATGATGTTATACATGATACGGTAAAGAATTTAGGACTAAAGTTCAAATAGTTCAGTTGATGAATACCCTCTTGAGACATGGTCATTCATCTAGCATACCTATCTCAGAAAGCCACAAAATAAATATAAGAAAGGCTATAAGAGCTACTTGAAGGTATCCAGTGAACAAATAAAGGAACATGATGCCCACTGAGGAAAAGCAACTGAAGCCTTATGTCTCCCTGAAAGAATCAAATGCTATGGAGGTGTTAAGCTGGGAGAAGTACACTTTGAGAAAACCATGTTCTCACTGGCCAGGGCTATCACAAAACATAAAGGCTACTGTAGACAAACTTACAGTTTTAGACAGATAATTTAACTCATTTCTCAAGCACACAGAAATACATTTTTGCAGCTCCTACAGATTATAAGGATTAATATACCATAGCTTATGAAATACATTTTGGAACTAAAGAAAGTAGATTTTGTGAAAAGTATGCAAAGCCAAACAAGCTGAACATACCTTATTTTTGTTTTAGTCAGAGAAAATAAAATATAGAAAACAAACTATTTGAAATTAAGCAACCCCAGGGGTTAGGATCCAGTAAATATAGCATGAAAAATACCATTTTATTATTGCCAAAAATATGTTTCTTTGCTTTTCTAATAAGACCTGTTTGTTAGAGTGATAGCACCAGAACTGTATATCTCTTGTCAACAAATGAAACTTCTAGTGCCAGAAATTGGTTGCATTGAATTGATTTCTTGGTTAAAAGGGTCCATTAGAACTCCTAAAGAAATCACTCTAGTTACAACACTACAGGTTGATCTCTGCTAATTGAAGGCAAAGCCCCTTGCTCAAGAAAACACCCACACAACTCATTGAACATGGAGAAGTTGAGCTGGTGCCTACATAGAGCCTTTACCCATATATACTCACATCTTTGGTACTGATGATACTCTTCACACCACTAAAGGATAAATATAAACATCAATCCAGTTACAAACACTTTCATCTTTAATTATGTTCTGCCTGCATGATATTAGAGTGTGATAGTGTGGCACAAATCTTGTGGGAGTAACAAATCATTAACTAATTTGACTTCAGGTCCATTCATCATATATCTGACAAAGCTTAGGTGACCACAAACTTTGAACTAGATAACTCAGGAGCCTAGGCTAAAACCAAATAGTACCAGTCCTCTAAGAGTGTGTAGCAATAAAAAGACTCCTATTAACATTATGCTATACTCATGGATCAGTGCCTTACTCAATCATTATCAGGGAAGCTTCCTCAAGCAACACATGGGAACAAACATAAAGACCCACAACCAGACAATATGCAGAGATTTATATACCTGAGAGCTCTTGGTCCTAAACAGTTTAGTGCTTTTATGAGATTCCAGAGTATGCAAACAAGTGGGTCTCTACATTTATATCTGCTTTTGTGCCTTTTTTCTTGGGCTCTTTTTCTTCTCTTTCTTTTGTCCTATTTCAATGTATTGTTTTGTCATATCTTATTATGTTTTATTTTATTATTGTCCCTTAGGATCTTGTTTGTTTTCTAATGAAGGAGAGAAAAGGTATGGATTCAGATGAGAGACAAGGTGGGGAGAAACTAAAAAGAGCAGAGTAAGAGGAAATGGTAAAGGTGCATAATAAACTAGGAAAACTCTATTTTAATAAAAGGATAGAAAAAGAGTTGTTCCTACCAAACTATTCTGCATGACCAAATTTGTCAGTGTACTCAACAAACTGTTAGATACTGTTCATGTTTTTTCTTTTTATTTTCATTTCTCTTTGACTATTTTTGTCTTCCACTTCACTAAGCCTTTCTTCTGCTTTATCTAGAGCATTAATACAACCACACCATGTTTCCTTTACGTAGTAACTATTGTAGCTCTAGACTGGTGGTCTGATTGCTTTTCCAGAAAGCATTATAGTTTTTAGTGAAAACAATGGTTAGAGCCCCTTATTTACATAAACATACTCATTTCTTTGCATACATTAAGTGTAATTAATGTTTTTTTCTGATCAAACGCACTCTCAACATTACGTCCAGATTTGCTGTGTAACCTGCTTTAATTTTTCTTTACCTGTTAAAATTTTCTGCTTCTCAACTTGCAATTTTTGAGTCCAAAATTGCATTGAATGTCAAATTTATGTTAGTTTCTTCCAAGCATGGTGAAATATATTATTTAAAGAATATGCCTATCCTTTTGATCTTACTGAGATATGGTTTTTAAGGTTTGATGATGGTATAACTTCCATGTGTTCCTCTTTCCAAGGACATTGATCTTCACAAATCGGGATTGTGGTCTTCTTGGATCTCAACGCAATGGCCAAGGCTAGCAGTTCCCACCACAATGCCTGGGTTTCATTGTCAGCTCAACTTTAACTTTTAGCCAACACTCAGTGATCTTTGAGATATCTGATTAGCCCACAGGTTTCTGTTAGCTCTCTCCTTTCTCTCCACTTTCTTTCATTTCTCTTTTTCTCTCTTACTTTCTAGCTCACCTTCAGTATCTCCTTCTGCCATTTCAATTGTCATGTTTACCAGTCTAATTTAGAAGAACCAAGGTTGTGAGAGAGGTTTGCAGACTGCCTTGCCTGTGTGCATCCCCTTGACTTTGAATCTCTCCCTTGTTTACTACCCTAACACTAGTGAAATAATTTAACTTCTTCTATCTGTACAGTATCACTTTTTAAGTTACAGTTTGGAAAAGTGACCCCAAAGAGAAACGTAAATGCCAGTTTCTTTAATATATTTTTATTATCTCAAATATAAAACTAACTATATATATATAGTTAGTTAGTTAGTTAGTATATAGTTAGTTAGTATCTATCTAAAGTTCTTTACAACTTTTTACTTTTTTATCTTAATAAGCCAGTTTTTAGTCACTTAAGGATTCTTGTTGTCTTTCACAGCCAGAACTAGGAGATATTCAGTAAATTAATTCTTCAGAAGTATTTGTTACATGAAAGGCTTGAGTATCTAATGACAAGCAAAACAAGAGAACTGATTTCAAAGTCCTTATGTTGTGAAAAATTCATTTAATTGGAGAGACACACCCTCTTTATGTTTGGTAGGGAATTTATGGGTCCATAAAGTGCTCTAGGAAGTGATTTTAAAAAAGTTTTACAACTTTTGGTTTATTTTAGAATTTTTTTCCTCACAATTCTTCACAGAGCAACTTGGGCAACAGAATACAGTTAAGATGTGGAGGGAATGGGATGAGGGGAGGGAGTGGGAACCTGGATTGGTATGTATAACAAAAAAATAGTTTCTTTTTTAAAAATAAATAAAAGGTAAAAAAGATTTACATCCTTGAAATTATAGTGTATATTTTTAAACTTTAATGTTGGTCATGGAAATATTGATGAAGACTTCAAATATAACATGCTTTCATTACTGAAAATGCCGCTCACATTTCAATGTGCTTTATGTATTTTAATAAATATACATTTTGAGTCACGAATACAAAATAATGTAGTCATTTTCAGAGTTCTAAAGAGCTAGTCAAAACATGATTACATGAACATTTAATTAGAAACAAGCATATTACACAACTATATGTAGGTAAAATGACAATTAGTTACATTCCTGGATTTTCTCAAAGCAACTAAAGTTAGCATCTCATTTATCTTGTCAAACTATATGACTAGAATCTTCTTTCCATTTATCATGTCTTTACCTTTAGCTAGTTAGTCAAGGCCAGATTAAGATAGGGATTTTTGGTTTTCTTTATCCATTACAAATACCACTCTGGGAATACACAATCCAGTCAGAGTTTCTCAGCCTCATATAACTGACATTTGGAAGAGTCATTGCTTGTAATGTGCTATGGAGATGTAGTTGGAGGTTTGCTCCCATTTGTTGGTTATATTTTCCTATCATGATATGACAACCCAAACTGTTTCCAGGCAGTACTAACTGTTGTGCTGTGCTATGTGTGTATGTATGTGCATGTATCATAATACCTTCTACCAAGCAACTGTTGCTCTAAACAATTGTGTTAGTGTATATCTACAGCTTACATATTAGGAATGCAAATTATATAAACTTTATACGGACATAAACTAGTAAATAGTTTTATTCTGAGAAGCCTATCTCCCCTATAAACTTGATATTCTGCATTTAGTGCAGGTTTTATTTAAAATATCAATAGATTTACAAAAAATATTTCATGACAGTAGAGCCCCACAGACTCCTCACTTCTATTTTTCTGCTTTCAAATTTATCATTCATAATGTATCAGTACATCCAACTGCTACATGTGTCAGAAATTGTGTATGCTCATACATTGTGATGGATAAAGTCTTTTAGATTTTGGAGATTTTCTTAAACCCCTCCTTACTCCAGAATGAACAGAGCATATACAGACATCTTTCCTCTTGTGGCTTCTCTAGACTGTCAAAACTTCTCATATTATGTTATGATCTCCATGGATTTTAGGGATACTGTTCTGTCCAGCACCTTGTAGAATTCTTATCAGAGCTGACTGATATTTCTCCCATGTCTTGTGTGGTGTGATAGGTTTAGGGGGAAATCAGAGAGGTAGGCTGGCTTCCTCTGGAGTGAGTACTCATTGCTGATGCTAACTCTGCCCGACTGACTGGAATATTTGTCAGATTTCTGCATGTTACTTTCTGGAGCCTGTAGAATAAGATAGTTTCTTTACCCTAAAACATTCCCTATATTCCAGGCAGACAGCTATCCCACAACCCACCACACACTCTTTGCCAACATCCTATTTATTTACTACATCTTTAATTTTGTCCTTTTTTAATATGGCATAAATATGGAATGGAATCAGAAAATATGTAACATTTCAGCATGGTATCTTCAGTCATCATTGTTTATGCATCCATATATTTGTTCACCTTCATCACTCATTCTTTTATGTAGATGAATGGTCCTTCGTGCTAACCTTTTATCCCAAGACCACACACATTCTCTTAAATTAATAAGGCAGTTCTATGGTTTTGTACTAGTTGGTGATCCATTTTGAATTAATTTTTGCCAAAGTGTAATGTCTTGGTATAGAAATATTTCTTAGAAGACACCAGATAATTTCAGTCAGCATCACTCATGAGAAGACTATTGTTTTCCTATCAGCTCTCTTTGCCTAATGGGAAGAATGACTTCTTAGCTTTGGACCTGTTTCTCAGCAATCTGTGTTGTCTTATGTTTATTCTTTCACCAATGATCCTGTTTACAAGACTTTTATAGTAAGAATTCATTCTATTTTGGAACTGTGTTAGCTATTTGTATTATTTAAGATTCTCTAGAGGAACAGAACTGATAGAGCAAATATATTTATTTAAAGCATTTACTAAATTGACTTATACAATGCTCAGCCCATGATGCTTCCTGCTTAAGAAGCATTAAGAAATGTGTTTCCTGTTGCTATTTAAGGGTGAGATGCCTTAATGCCCCACTACTTTATTAGCATTTCTAATCCTCCTAGGAATAGGACACTCTTTCACATTATCCATGTGTCCCCATTAGAGTACAGAGACTGTACTATCTGAGGTGTTCGGGGGGGAGTATGCGATTCATAGCTTTTTTGTTCTGGAGTAAAGGTATAAATATGTAAATTGTGAAATTAAGGAGTGAGGAAAGAGTGTGGGATGGAAGGCATAGAAGTGGGAAGTACAAGAGGTAGTAGTAGAGCTATTGCAGAGGTCAAAGTGTAGAACTAGTTTTGTAGGAGCAGACAGATGAGGAAAAGTCATGAGATCTACTTTGTTGAGATGGAGCTTAAAACAGTGGATTGACAATTATCTAAAGAATTACTGGAAGGTTTAGAAAAACAGCCAATCAGAAATGGATTTTAAATTGCTAAAATATTGGACAAATACAGATGCCACAAAGCAATATATGTGTTTATATATATGTAAACAAACAAATAATTATATAATTAAAATACACAAATATATCCAATCAATAATGATGAAGAAGAGAGAGGAGGAAGAGGAAGAAGGAAAGAAAGGAGGGAGAAGGAAGAAGAAAATGGGGAAGGAGGTGCAGGAAGCATATTCCTTTCCAGTCTTCATACATTGCTTATTTTGGTTTTTCAATAATTCATTAAGAGATTTCCAGAGCTTCGCCTGTTTGATATTCAACCACAGAGATAACTGATGCTGATTTGCAGAAGAGGTTACTAGCAGGGCTTTTCCCATGGACATCAAAGACAATCTGAGGTTAGGTAGGCATCTTTTGGACATGGGAGTTAACTTTTCTTTATTTGCTTTTCTGAAGATGTGTTACAGATTTCGAAGCACTATTTGCATTTCTTCTTAGTTATTAACTTCTTTTTCATCTCGTATCCATTCATTTCTGCAATTTAGCTTCTAACAGAAATCTCAGTATAAGCTATCTCCTTTTATTTTATTTTTTAATTAATTATAAATATTTAATAAATGCATTTATTTATTGCACATCCTGGCAACAGTTTCCCCACCTCTTTATCTCCCCCAGTTCTTACTTCCCAACACCCTCTGTTCCCATCCCCAATCCACTCCTCCTCTATTTCTGTTTAGCAAAGGGCAGGTCTCCTATGAGTATCAACAAAACATGGCATCTCAAGTTACAGTAAGACTAAACACCTCCCATGTATTAAGGTTGGGCAAGGTGACCCTGTTTGTGGAGAAGGATCTACAATGCCAGTAAAAGTGTCAGAGACTATCCCTGCTCCTACTCTTAGGGGTCCCACAAAAGACCAGTGGTCAGGACAGAAGAGCTCTGCCTCTGTTTACAAGTCTAAGCTGGGATTATCTTTGTAGATTCCCCTAGTTTTTCTTCTTCCTTCAGTACTTTCTCCCCCAGCTCCTTCCCCAACCTGATCGCTCCTGTTCGCATCCCCACCCTCCATCAGTCCACTCATGAAATTGCTTTTATTTCCTTTTCTCATGGAGATCTGGGTATCCCTCCATATACCCTCCTTGTTACATAGCCTCGCTGGGGCTGTAGATTGTAGCATGGTTATCCTCTCTTTTACAGCTAATATCCATTTATGAGTCAGTATAAATAGATTATTTTTTAAAATGAATTATATGTCTAAAAACTGAGAGAAGAAAATCCATGCAGGTGAGTTCAGCCTGTAGGGACTCTGCCAGGGAAACTTGGTAAACACTGGAAAGGCAATGAAAGACTCAGTAGACTTTAGGAGCATTGCAAAGCTGTAAGAAGCAAAATATTAAATATTCTGACTGTGGTAAGATGAAGTCTCAAAGAAGCTTTAATCTGCATTTCCAATGACTAAGGATGTTGAGCAAAAAAATAAAATAAGAAATTCTTATCCATCTGTATTTCCTCTTTGAGAACTGTCTGTTTTGTTCCCTAACCCTTTTAAAGTTGGATTCAAATAACCCCAATGTTTCAACACTGTGTTCTTCCCCATTTTTTATGGCCCATATTTGCCTTTTAATTTTTGTGGTAAAAGTTAAATAACATATCTTTAAAAAAATTAATCTGTTACTGGAGAGATGGCTCAGTGGATAAAGTGTTTGCCACACAGCTGTGAGGACCAAGTTTAGCCCCCATGAAAAAACCAGGATTGTGCTGCCCAGCCTGATATACAAGAGGTAGATATGTTGGATCCCTTGGCAAATTAGTTAGATAGGCTAGCCGAATCTGAGTTCCTGGCTCAGCCTAAGAACCTATCTCAGTAAATAAAGTGTCTGTTAAGCTAGCCGGTTGGCCGGGAGCCGGGCAGCCAGGACCGAAAGCAGGCCCGCTTGTTCCTCTTACAACAAAAGTGGAGATAGATAAAGACAGCCAAAGTCAACATTTGTCCTCCACACTTAGCAGCAAATGCATGTATGTGTATTGTACACATGTGTACTCACATACAAACAATTACACATGTATACCAAACACACATAAACAAAAATAATCTGATAAAATTAGTTTCCAAATTGACTATCTTATTTTATAAAATAATCATACTTAACCAGTCCTCTTTAACTCCACTGCTGTTTTATATCCTGTCTTTTTTTAAATGACCTTGTTTGAGGAACAAAATTTTTAAGTTAGAGGGCTGGTGGGGTTGAGAAAAACACTGGCTAGAATTTACTATATAACCTAGGCTGGTCTCTAATTCCCAATCTTCCTGCCTTGGCCTTTGAAGTGCTGTATCACAGAGGTGAGCCACAAGCTCTCCTTAACATTTCTAAACTTGGAAAATGTATCACAGATTTTATTTTTTAACAATAGCTCCCGGATTTGCAACTATATTTCAACTATCATTCCAATATTTGTATTTCTTCTCAAACTTATTTATCACATTTATTTAGAAAATAAATACTGAATAAAACAAAAAGTTAATTATAATCAAATGGTTAGATTTATTCTTATTTCTGTTTGTTTTGTTTTGATTTATTTTCTAAGTCTTTGTATTTATTACCAGGTTTTTTCTTTACATCTTATAGTAAGTGTTATCTTTGGAACATATATAAGGATTGCTTCCTTAGTCTCTGCAAAATGAATGGCTACACTGCATAGATGTTTCCTCAGTCTATAGAGTCTTTCTAGTAATGATCTTTTATACCTTACATAGTAAGCATTGTTTTTGTAGCCAAAGGAACCAAGATCCACTGAAATGTTTAAACATATGGAATAATTTTATTTATGATGGCAGGAAAATGAAAACAGATATGCATGTCTTTGTCTTTAATTTTAAACTGAAAAAGATTTAAAGCATTGATTAAAGTATAATTTGCAAATGGGTACACTTGTTGCAGAATGTCATTTGAGAGAACTGGTTAATATGTCAAGTTTATCACAAATTTAATTGGTAAGTTAATTTATTCCCAAAGGCTACCACTGGCATCCCTCTTATAACATTATTCATTTGAATGCTATTTCTAATCCACTAATAACAAAGTTATTTTTATTAAAGAAGAGCAATTAGTCTACATACCAGACTTAATTTCCTTTCTGTGCACGAGAAGGTTTAGGTTAGAGAAATAGTTCTACATGCACATGGTCACAACTGTGGAATTATTTGCACTACAATGTAGATATTTAGAGAGGAATTTTGAAAAGATTGTTTTAAAATCCCTCAATAAATGAGAAATGGAATGCAGCGCACAATCTTCAGCCCAATGATTAGAGAGCTTTGTTTTATGTGCATTTGCAATGACCTGTGAACAAATCTTTTCTAACCTTCAAGTTAAGTTCTGTTCTCCCCTGGCACCACACCCCTTGTCTTCACACTCTTTTCTGGTTGCATTCTCTCCATGGGTGAGCAGAACAGTCATGCTCATGGGCACCCAGGCTGCCACCTACACTGCTCAGGTGGGCTGCCTTAGCAACTCTTCATGGAGGCAGACATGCAGGCAGGCAAGAAGAGACAGTGATACTTATAGTATTGGCTCAGGCTTTCGAGTCAGCTTGCAGCCTTCTCTTTCCCTGTAGTGAGACAACAAGCACAGAATTGTTTTGCTTTTGTTTATTTATTAACAATATATTTCTGTAGGTGTCTGTCACTTTGAAAGAAAGTTTTCACTTATGGAAGTATCTCTCTGAAAATTGTTATGCATTTTAATATTAGTAATATGCCACCCTGAGTTAATATAGTCTCTGTAGGAAGAAATTACATGATGAGTTGTAATTACTTCACCTTTATAAAAAGGCAGCTTGGGTTATATAAACCACCTGAAGTGTTACAGGCCAAAAGAAGCATGCATCTCCCCTTTTTTATTTCAATGGAGATACCCTCCTTCCCTATGACCTTGGCATGTAGAAGATAGACTTGCTTACTTTGTGTGGACTTTCCAGTTCTTGTTGCTTCCTTTATGTTTTTTCTCCTTGTTCCAGCATTTTCATTCATCATTATTGTCTTCAGATGTTGCCACACATTTTGCCTTGGTCAAGAGAATGAAATGCTCTATGTGTATCATTGCTGAGCTTACACATCCACCATTTGATCTACATCCCTATCTTTTCAACTGCCTTAGCAATTTTGGAAGCATGTTCCAGACTGAATATTCTAACAGTTCGTGTCTCTAGGAGTTGAAAGGAAATAGGGCCTTCTCCAACACAGCATGAGTAAGCATAAATCTAACATGAGTAAGAACTTGACATTAACTAACACAAATCCCTAAGATTTGACACTGTGTATTGCCAACACACAACTTAGATGACCTTAAATTTCAAATACAGCACAGTACTATTTGGATAAAATGACATGTTTGAGTCTTTCGTTTTGTTCAAGAAAATAGAAATTGTCTGTCTTCATGTTGTACCACTGAGGTGTCCAAACAGAAGTTCAATGCCTTCTTTTGTAGTACCATTAAATTGAGTGGCATCTGCATCTGGGCATCGTTACTTTTAAGTGTACTGAGTGATTCTGGAAATACATGATAAAACATAATTTATACTAGAAGAAAAAATACATGTCAATAGAAGAATGGTATTTTCCTACTGGGACAATTTTTTGTTGGAACCTATACTTAGTATTCTGAAAGCAAGAGACTGCTTCTGAATTCAGGGGAAATTTGAAAAGTCATTTCCAGTTGAAGAATTTCAGATACACTCAGAAATAGAAATAGCCAGAGGTAATATATTAACAAGAATTTTGAAATAGGAACATTTATGTAAAATAAAAGGTTCTAAACACTCACACATATGATGGGGGACACCTAAAAGAAATCGTACACTAGCTCAGAACTGAGTATAATATAGGATTATTTATTTAGGGGTAGACTCACAGATCACAGTGTTCTGCTTGAATCGGGAACAGCAACCAGATCCCACAGCCAGAAGAGAGGCTGGGACCAGTGCTATCAGCATTTATAGTATAAGAGGCCACGCCCAAGTGGGCAGATAACTTAAAGGCTACTGGCTGTAGGAATTCTCACATCACCTTCCCCCTTTTGTTTAAATAAGAAAGTTCTAAGCCTAATACAATTATATGCAATAAAAACAAATATTAAGTATGAAAATTAGAATTGCAATCAGCATAAATGATATCAAGCAAGAAACATGTGATAAATGTTTCAATATTTATCCTGTCCTAAGGAGTTTAAATCTTGTATTATAAATAACTTGGCCAAGTCATGAGAGGAAAGTAACTACAACTACCTAGCCTTCAACCCCATCAAGGACAAACAATATTACTTGAGTAAGCAGGAGGAACAATCAAGCAACTTACAAAATGTGCAACAAATGACAGACAACTGGCTACCTGGGCAATCACCCAAAGTCTCATTTGCAATGTTGAAGCAACCAACATTGGCTAAGGCCTAGAGTAACTGACAGACCATTTTAAGAGGCAGGAAATTTTTCAAAACCATATTACCCTGTCTTGGCAAGGTTTGGCAGTCTTTTCTTTTATCCTGCTTGTCCTGTCTGGACATTGTGAATTTTGTCAGTGGTCAATATGGGCATTTCCTTCCCCAAAGGCAAGTTTTGCCAAGAAGAAAACAAGCTCCAAGTGTAGTGTCTTCGGTGCTCAACATTCTCTAGGGAATTATCAAACATGGATGACTATTGACCTATAATTCTTAATACCTATATAACCTAAAGACTATGACTTCATATTAGAATATTAAACAATCTTTAAACAACTGTGCAACAAATGAGGACATTGACTTCAAAATGTAAACAGTGTATAAGTATTTGATAATAGGTAGAAATGTATATTGCAATATGATAAATATATCCTAAAATTGGATCAATATATAAATGTCTTAAGCAGAGGTATAAGCATGCATGCATACGATATGACAAAATAAATTTGCCTAGGTATACAAATATTGTAGATGAAAATAGGAACATATTCAATATAATTTAAGTTTGTATCAATATATACGAATCTATACCATGTAAATTGCCTATAAATAATAGCTCACAAGTTTTCATTCCATTACTCACTATTATTATTAGTGTGAGCAAGCTCACACTAACCTATTAGCCCATCGAATTTTCTTTTTTTCCCAAAGAGATCCATGAGCTTAACTAATTTTTCTTCCAACTCCCAACCCTATAACAATTACAATAAACCCCTAAATGATGTCCCTAACCCTGAGGACAAATATTGTTGGGAGAGTAGACGTTGTCTTCTAGAATTACTTCCAGCTGTCATGGGAGCAATGTTCTATCTATGGCATCCTTTGAAAGTAAAATGATGGTTAAGTTCCAAGATTACTGTCAGGTATAATTGAAATAGTCTCTGAGTATTCAGTAGGGTTTTTCTGAGGTTCCTATTTGGACTTCTGGTTAGAACATTTTAAAAATAGTACACCATTTCAGGTAACCAAGTTGAAAGCATCTTGAGCAGCTGGTACCCAAAACAGGTCTTATAGTAGCACTATCAGCATCTTGATATCATATCAACTAGGTGGAGTTGTTGTTGTGGGGTCCCATCTTCTTCCTGGAAACTTCAACGATTACTACAGGAAAATTCATTGTTCATTATGGAAACTTAAACATCATTTATACAGACATATATATTCAGTGAAAGGTATGATAGGGACAAAAATAGGTATAAAAAAAAGTAAAAATTTTTTCTAAATATATTTTTCTTTCTGTCCCATACCATGGCTCCTGACATGAGACAGAAACTCTGAATTTTTATTTTAAGAACATGCTTGAATTTAGAGAAGGACAGAGCCAGTGTCCAACTCCAAAGCCAGCTTTAATTTTTAAGTTAGTCGTGATTATTATTTTAGTTAGTATTCAGAGATTCTTACCCTCACATGACTTGTCTTCATAATTGATAATTCTCTTTGTTTGGTGATCCTATCAGGATAATTATCTTTTCCTCTTTAGACATCTAGATGTCCAAGGTCTCTTAACTTTTTGAAGATCAGTATTTTCCTGCAAAGACAATAACAGAACCCTGCCCCAACCCTTATGAGGTTTCCTTACCACCTGATTGGTTATCACCTCTGTGGATGAGCCATCATTTCTCTTTCTCAAGAGATTTCTCTTTTTCAAATCGAATCTTTATTAATTTTGATGGTATCCATAACTTTTCTTCTCCTGTTGAAACAATATCAAAACTGCTTCCCAAATGTAGCACATCTCCTGGCTTCCATTGTGAGGTCAACACATACTTGAAATACACAGGCTGATTTAATTCAGAAGACTTTTCTATTATCCAATGTCTCTCTGCTGTTCTTGACCCTTTATCATTAGCGTTAAGAAAATTAAAGGTTGATAAATCATTATGTAATCTATTTCTGGGGATATTTTCCATCCCTTTCTGTTTGTTTTTCACATCCTTCATAGTTCAATTTGATCTTTCTATAAATGTCTGACCTGTAAGATTGTTCCGTATACCTGTAATATGTTTTATATTATAATAAGCAAAAGAACTGTTTCATATTCTTAGAGACATATGCTGGACCATTATCTGTTTTTATTTGTGCAGGTATAACCATGATGGCCATAACTTCTAATACATATGTGATTACTGAATCAGCCTTTTCTGAGTTCAAAGCAGTTGCCCATTGAAAACCTGAATAAGTGTCAATGGTGTGGTGTACATATTTTAATTTTCCATATTCTGCAAAGTGGAATACATCCATCCATCAGATTTCATTCCTGTGAGTACCCTTTGGGTTAGTCCCTGAATGTAGCAATGTTTGGTTATAAAAAGAACAAGTAGAACATCTCTTTATAATCTCCTTAGCTTGTTGCCGTGTAATGGAAAACTCTTTCTTTAAACCTTTGCTATTGACATGATGTTTCTTATGAAACTCTGAGGTCATCAACATTTCTAGTCAATAATTGATCAATTTCTGCATACCTTGTGCTAGAGGACCTGGCAGACCAGTATGATATCACATATATGTAATGTATATGGGACAGATCCTATTCCTAATTATATCTTGAACCTGTATGAATAATGAAGTCAATTCTGTATTATCTGGTATAAATTCAGTGGTTTCAATATGTAAAACAACCCTTTCTGCATATTGTGAATCAATAACTATCTTAAAGCTTCCTTAAAATCCCTTAGCACCATGAGATTAGCATATAATTCTGCCTTTTGAACAGAATTATAAGGGCTTTATTCCACCTTACTTAAATTTTCTGATTTGTAACCTGCCTTTCCTGATTTATTTGCATCAGTATATAATATACGGGCTCCAATTATTGGTGTTCCCATAGAATGCAGGGAAGGATCCAAGTAGTTCTCTTTATAAGGTTAATTCTATCACTTTGTGAATAATTGCTATTAATCTCGCCTAAAAAATAGCACAAGCTCTTTGCCAAGGTTAATTCTCTTCCCATAATTTTTTAATTTCATCAGTAGTAAAAGGCACTATAATCTCTGCTGGGTCTATACCTACCAATTGACGAAATCTCAATTTTCCTTTTATGATTAATTCAGAGACTTTTCCACATAAATTTTTAATTTTTTACTTAGTTTATGTGGTAAAAAAAATCCATTCTAAGATAATATCTTTCCTTTACATTAAAATTCCTATAGGGGAAAATTCTGGAAGGCAATATGACTAAAATGCAATTAAGATTTAGATTCACCCTATCCACATTTGCCTCCTGTAATTTTTCTTCAACAACAATCAAGTCCTTTTCTGGTTCAGTTGTTAATTCTCTAGGACTATTTAAATCTTTCTCACAATCTAAGGTTTTGTTTAAATGAACTATTAGATCAGGTTTTATCCCAACAGCTGGTCGTGGACTTGAAATGTCTCCTAATAACCACTGAAAGTCATTCAGAGTCCACAATCAGTCTCTTCTAATTTGTGCCTTTTGTGTTTTAATTTTCTGTAAACCCATTTTACAAAAGTTTCTTTAATTCTCCAAACAGTCTTTCTAAATTATCTATGTTTGAATTAGATAGCAAAATGTCATCCATGTGGTGTAGGAGATCCTTCTGTTTATGTGCTGCTTTCATTGTTTAACATAAAAAAACTGCTTTGTACTTTTGATAGAGAAGAACTTAGGTAGGCAGGGAAAACAGTACTGAAAGCTGGGAGGAAGAAAGCAGAGTCAGAGAGACACCATGGAGCCGCCAGAGACAGACGTGCCAAATCTTTCCCAGTAGGCCACTGCCACGTGGCGATATACAGATTAATAGAAATGGGTTAAATCAAGATGTGAGAGTTAGCCAATAAGAGGCTAGAACTAATGGGCCAAACAGTGATTTAATTAATACAATTTCTGTGTGGTAATTTTGGGACTAAGCTAGCCGGGCAGCAGGGAGAAACAAGCAGGCCCCCTCTGTGCAACAATTGGCACCAACATGTGTAACTAAATCCACATAAAACCCGACAGGGCTTGAAAAGGAATTCCAGACACAAATACATAGTTTAACACAGCTTCTTGCTCTTTGTTGGCAGCGTGCTGCAGCTCCTTTAAGATAGATTTTCCTGATTCAGCCATAGCAGGAAAAAAGCCATGCAGTTCTAAAACACAGGTTCCTGGTGGGCCATGCCGCCAGCATGAACTCCGGTTATGGAGCATTTCGATGGCGTTTGTGGGCTTGGATGTTTGTGTACCCACATGGGGTCAGGAGGAAAGTCACTGACACCATGCCCACAATTCAGTGCTCCCGACCTGGGCTGGAGGCAGGATCAGGACTGCTAGGTAGGCATGCACAAGCAGGAGAGCATGGTGGATTCCTACCGCCATACAAAGAGATATTTCCAGCCATGCAGTGCGCTCATGGCGGATTTAGATTTACTCAGAAAAAAGGGGTTTATATGCTGCATGATGCTACCCAGAGTTTAGGTGGTGAGGATGGCTCCCACCTGGCAGTCCTAGAGCTGGAAGTTAACTATCTCCACCATATTTAAAGCCTGAGAGAGGTAGAGCCGCACCCAGAGCCACCGAGACCAAGCTACTTAGCATTTTAAGAAATGCTTCTGATCAGAAAAGAATTACAGATACACAGTAGGACAGATTCAGACAAAAGAGACCTATAAATGGGTCACAGTGTTGTATAAATGTACATAGGCTTGGGAGAGAGAAGAAAAAGAGTATAGAGAGTTGAAAAAGAGGGAAATCATTTAAAAATAAAAGTCTTTAAAGAGACAAAGTATAGACATAAATTAAAAGGCATAAAGAAAAATGAGCCACGTTAAAATGAAAATTCACAAAGAGTCTGGATTATGAGTACTATTGTATTATATTTGAATTTTTTTAACTGTGAAGGAACTAAGTACAGAGAGAGATTTCATTGTATGGGCTGCTAAGCTAAACCAGCATATATGTTCTATACTCTGGCCTCAGATTCTCCCCCAGAGTTTCTATATTTGCCCAGAAATCCCATCGATCCTTTACCTGCCTAGCTATTGGACAATCAGCTCTTTCTGAAACCAATCAGAAAGTTCCTTAGTCAGGTAGAAATGATAGTGATACATGCTTGCACAAATTCCAAAAGGATTATTCTAACACAACTATGCACACTGTAGGCAACAATACTTAACACCAATGCAAGATGATCTACTGGTACAATATTGGTGAGTCTGTGATACAGTTAATGCTACTTTCTGACTAAATCCATTGCTTTATTTACAGAAACAGATTCATACTTGGTACTAAAAGTTCAATCAGCAGTTCATGATTCAGAACGCCTTAATGTAGGAGCTCCGCCTCTTATTCTTCTAAGTGGATATGATGTGTCTGTCAAATTTTCTTCTAAATAATTATATTAATATCCATAGGATTATGTTGCTATCAGCTTTGGATAGCAAAACTTCGTTTTGTGATTTTCAGTGTTGAGTACAGAGAATCATAACTTGTCAAAGATCAGAGAAAAATGATAGTTGAACACATATTCATGAGTGAGACTCCCATATCAACCCCTACAAAGTTTAGAGAATCTTCCAGAAGACAGGGTATAAATAATGCAAGAGCAGGAAAAACTGAGGCAGGTGAGGTAGGTGAGGAACATCGAACTCCAAGCATGTTTCATTTTTTAACTAAGCTGTGATTACTTGCACAAGATCTCCATAAGATTGAGCCTTTCAACAACCTGCCACAGAAGGTTCACAGGGTTCCACCCCATCCTGAGGATTTAATATTTAATAGGGGAGAGAGAAATGTTTTCTTCAGTTTTGCAGCCACTGGTAATGGTATCTAAAATTTAGTAAACAAACTTATCCACTCTTCTGTTAACAGTCCTAAAGAAACTCATCGAGTCTCAGACATGCATCCGTGCATGCACACACACACACACACACACACACACACACATACACACACACACACAATGGAAAATAGAAATTGGGATAGCTGAAAAGAAGAGTATTATCAAGAGTAGGACAAGACAGAGTAATATGGATTGAATGTAATTTACATGTATTTTGTTCACCTAGAAAACATAATAATGAAACCCATCATTTTTTATAATTAATATATACTATACTAAGAAAAGCACAGAATCATTATTTCATTCTGTGTAGCTCAATCTTTTATCTATGAGGATGCTACTTTGAAATATCTAATATTAAAATAATATCTTAAAATGTCAAGCCATCTTACGACTTTACTTTTTAATTAAAATAATTTCTTCTGAAAAAATTTGTATCACACTATATATTTGAGTAAATGCACAATTCACAGATCTAGTAAATGAGAAATCCTGTGGAAAGCTAGAAGGTAATGAAGACAAAAGAGTGAAGGATAGGATGGAATGAAAATATTATCAGAAGAGACAGTAGGACAAGTGAAAGGCTCGGTAAAGGGGAGAGTGACCAACAAAGGGCAGTCCAAGAGGCAGGCAGAATAAATGTGTGTTTTATATAGATCTGACCTGCTCATTGTGTCGACTTTAAGAAATTATTCAGACATGTGAATCAATAAATGATCCTCTTTGGTTATGTTCTGTGTTTAATAAAAAATGCTTCTTTGAACTTCCTCCCTATAAGTTGCCTAAGAAAAGGCCTACTGCTAAGCTACATGTACAGTTACATGCTATCATAAGTAAGGAATAAGAGAGGAATAGGAGGGCTGAATTTAGACACAATGTATTATATACACAAATGGATTAATCAGAACTTTTAAATAGACTAGTAAAAATGTTTAGCATTTTGTGTTGTCAAGTTATATGACCACTTTTGATTTTAGGTTTTCTGTTCTTCAAGACTATTTCCTGTTTCATTAAATGCAAACATCAAGACAATAGTAGCTCCCTGACAGATGTATAGGAGGAATTCTTACCTTTACTTCTTGAGAGAAGAGTAATGTTTCTTTAGAATTTGGAGGGAAAACATAAAATGGCAAATTGACAGCCACTTCAAGGAAGCAACAATGCATTTGGGTCCCTCTTGTGTTAACTAGAGTGCTGAGCAGAAAATGTTCTGAGAGCAAAGAGGCACTTTACCTAGGGAGAGTAAACACGGGACATAAAAGTTATTGATTCTTACTTTGATGCTGTCCCAGAAGCAGATGTTTGAACAGTAAACACACCCTGGGATGTCCCCTGAGTACACCATTAACCCGTATTCAAGGTTGATTTTAAGTCCTCAGATACAGATAAAACCTCCGGATCCCCCCTGATCACAGAGAGCAGAGAGGCTGCATTATGGGGAAAGCACACTATAGAGCATTTGTAAGCAAGGGCCAATGTCCCATCCTGCGTGTTTGGCTTGCCTGTAGGAAGGTCAATCTGCTGAGCACCATCATGTACAAAACAGAACACGTTATATGTAATAAAGACTCGGAATGTAGTTTTTAGCAGAGATTGCATTTCCAGTGCAATTTAAACTGACTCATGGAACATATGGTAAGATGGGCCAGTTTGGGAAGAGTGTATCTTTCCTGATATCTAGGTCTGTTACAGCTGTTGACATTCACAGTGGACAAGGCTGAGGACTATGTCTGCAGGACGGCTCTTGGCCGCTCTGGTAATCTGTTGTGATTTGACTCATTATGTCTGGATCTTTTGTCTTATAGTAGTTTATAACTATGTATGTATTGGTCTGTCTGGCTAAATTAAAAAGAAAAAATGGGTGGGTTAATAGTAGCTGACTGAGTAAAAAATTAATGATATGAAATGATTTGAAAGCAGTAAGTGCTAGAGACTTGTAAAACCACTAGTAATGAAATGAGAGTTGAATGGCTGATTATAACTTCAGAGCTAAGAGGGCCCTTTGAGAGCCTCCTAGATTAAGCCTCTCATTTTGCAGATGAGGAACTGGCTTTCCAGTAGCTAATGGTAGTAAGAGAAGATCTGAGAAGACAAAGTTAATTCATTATCGGACCTACGAAATTAAACTGTTCATAAGATACTGGGAAGGAAATAGTAATTAAACGTGGATAATGCATCATAGGTCTGGGTTTTCTAATCTTTTCTATGTGTTTTTATTCTAGAATAAACTTGTCAAAACTTCTCCGTGAGTCAGCCTGTATCCTGAGAGGTGTCTCTTCCTCCACACCCTCAGGACGCTCATCCTTTATGGGAGCCTAGATCCTTTTCAATGTAGGTGTAAAGCAGACTATAAGCCTAGGTCTCTAACAGACACATGTGCGCAGGAAGGCTTATCTCGGCTTAGGGTTTGAAAGATGAAAATGAATTCCTATGCAGGAGAAAAATGAAAACCACAGGTGTGTTTTGCTCCCTGGTGTGCAAGGGAAGAGTGCCAAAACAAAGAAATAAACAACAAACCTTCTGAGGCCTCATTTTTGTGGATTTTTCTGGCTTAATTCCTACTTTGTTGTGAAAGCCCCAGCATCTGAAAACAGACACTCCCACACTAAATGATCTTTGGTATCTTTTGGGAAGGGTGTGTGTGCATGTGTGTGTGTGTGTGTGTGTGTGTGTATGTGTGGTGTTTAATATTATTGCTAAATACAAACTAATGAAATGAGTATTTTTGAAGAGTTAACCTAATAAATTTAGTTTACATTTTTCTCATGATTTTAAAATACAACCAGTTTAAGAGATGTATATAAATAACTTCAATGTGGGATTCTCTATTTGCCCTATGTGAAAAACTACCTCTTTCTGTGACTTTTGTTCCTGGGTCCCAGAATTTCCCCCAAAGACCCTAGGATCCAAATTTCCCAAATGGCAAATGACTGCTTAGAAATGAGATACGCCTTAGTCTAGCAGAAGGATGTCTTGTAGTCTCTTTGTTCTGATAACAGTGGGATGTCCCCACAGTACAGTTCGTCCTAAAACACGGTGAGGAAATGCCCACTGAGATTTTTCAATCTGCCATTCTCACCATGGAATGCTGACAAATGTCTACATTCTTTAGTACTACTAGTGGGGAAATATTACCTAAATCAAAGAAGTAAATAAAACCAATCTCCTCACTTACTCTACCTCACTCCCTACCCTCCTCCCTTATAATCTAAGAAAATCAGAGGGTTGATACTGTCTGACTAGAATGCTTGAGGGACAAAGGCAATAATGGACATTTCACCATCAAGTCTGTAAAAAGCTGCATGGGTTATAATGATCAGAAGGGGTGTGCTGTACCCATTACGAAAACAAAAGCAAACCAGTAAAAGCACTTGGTTCATTAAAGGAAGCAAATCTCTTAGGCTTAAAACCTCTAGTCAAACAGCTCAGTTTCTGTCCTGATTCTTAGAAGCCCATTGTTCCTCCTGTGACAGACCTTGTTTACAGTGCTATTATACACAGGAGTTTCTTTATTCAAATCTTTCTCTTCACACTTGCAATTTGTGCATCCTTCCTGTGAGGGGAGGCAATCTAGCACCACCCAAATCTGTGACTCACTGCTACATAAAGATGCAGCCGAAATTTGCAATTGCTTTCCCTGACAACTTTAATTTGTTGGCCAGGGTCCATTTTCATCTCCAGTCTCTGTTTCAGTAGGGTTGTAAACAGGGAAAGGAGAAATTTTTGTCTAATTGTGGTTCTAAGGTTTCCACTAAAGGCAAATCATTAAAAAAAAAAAAAAATCAGGGTCAAACAGCAGCAGCAGATTCTCACACAATGACCAAAGTTAGACCATCTCTTGCTATACGTTAGTTAGGTTAGCATGGTTTGTGTAATTATTCAACCACCCATAAGGCTGCACTTCCTGGTTCTAAAGGCAGGCACATGTGGGCGGACCCTTGGGAACAAGGCCCACGTGACCCACATGCGTGCATGCGTGGTTACCTCCATTACCTCCACAAAAACCCTTGTGTGCATGCATGGGTCACCCACCATCTGTGTCACCAGCGTCTGACGTATTCGCGCAACCCCCCTGTGCACATGTGCAAGGCGTGGGTCACCTGCCATCTGTGTCACCAGTGTCTGATGTACTCATGTCTTCCCCCCTGTGAGTATGTGCTAGGTGGCCTTTAAAGCTGGATGTGCCATCTTTTCTCTCTCTCTCTCTCTCTCTCTCTCTCTCTCTCTCTCTCTCTCTCTCTCTCTCTCTCTCTCCCTTACACGTTTCGTCAGGCCTGTGAGCACTTTTCTTCTCTAATAAACTCCTAAGTGGGTTTGTTCATGTCTCATGTCTTCTTCCCACTCGTGCTGGACATAACATTTGGTGCCGAGGCTCGAGAGATTTTCATGCCCCAGGCCCCATCCCAGGGCTGGAATTTCCAGCCCCAGGCCCCTGTCCTGGGGCCAGAATCTGCTCCAGACTCCTGGGACCGGAATCGCAACCGGGGATTTTCTCGAAAATAACCCACATGTTCCATATGCCTGAGCGTGCAGCTTCCAATGGTGAGTGTCCCCATTCTGGTCAGCTTAGCCATTTCTTTGAACCTGAGGAATTGACGAGTTGAGCTCCCGGCAACCAGGGCAACCCTCTGGAGTTCTTAGAGACGGGACAGGACATGGACTGCCCCCCAACCATGGTCTTCAAGACAGTGGTTGTTCCCTTCACTGGCATTCATCTGTGGTTTGCTTTCCTTAGTTAAACTCGTGTTTGGGATGGCCCAGGGCCAACCCACGCATGACTGAGGGCCCAGGGTCCCTCAGATCTTTCTTTCTCTCTTTTTTTTCATTTCTTTTTTCTTTTCTGAGGCTGCTCAGAGCAGCCTCTGGTCTCTGGGTTTGGGTCACTGACTGGATCCAGCCAGTCCTTCCTTACCTTCCCACTCACGGCTTGGGAAGGGGAGGATACCCACGTGAGTCTTCCCAAGGTTGCGCTGATTTACACCCCGCCCCACATTCAAGAGACATCTTCTGTGGAGCCTTGAGGTATCGCTGTTTTTGCGGGTTTACACGGCTTTAACCATGGGAAGCAAATCTTCCAAGCCTATCAATCTGGCCTCCCCCCTGGGGTGCCTTTTAGAGGCCCTAAAACTTCAGGCCTTAATGCCTTATCTACAGACTTCCACACTTATCCACCTTTGTTCAAAAAAATGGCCTCATTACAATTTAGATAACAATCTAAAGTGGCTGCCTAACCGCACCTTTAACCCTAATATTTTATGGGCGCTTTCTAATTATTGTCAGCGTACAGGCAGATGGAAGGAGATTCCGTATATCCAAGACTTTTTCTACTTCAGCTCTAAGTCTAAGCCCTCCGTCCTTCCAAACTGTTGACCTGCTCACGTGTTTCTGGCTATGCCATCTGCTCCCGAATAACCCCCCACTTCCGCTCTGGACCCAGCTAACGAACCTCTGCCTTTTCGACAGCGGGAAGCTACCCCCATTCCCTCAGTTTCTGCTCCGGCCCCTTCAGCCCCAGCTCTCGCCCCCACCTCTTCAGCTTCTGCAGCTGCTCACTCTGCCGCTCCCTCTCTCCCCTCCCCACCTGCTCCAATAGCCCCACTAACTCATTCTTCCTCTCTGGTGCCTGGCCCCGGCAGGCAGTCGCCCTGCTCTGGCACCTACTTTTACCCCTCCTCTCACACGCTCCCATGCTGCCATGGAACCTAACCCTAACCAAGCCAAGCCCGCTACAGTTCTCCCACTGTGAGAGGTGGCCAGCGTAGATGGATTGATTAGGGTACATGTTCCTTTTTCACTCTCAGAACTTTCCCATACAGAAATTTCCTAGGTTCCTATACGTCTAATTCTACCACTTTCATAAAACAATTCCAATACCTTACCCAATCCTATAATCTCACCCTTCATGATATCTATATAATCCTATCTAATAACCTATTTCCTGAAGAGTGCAGGTGCATTTGGGAGCAGGCCAGGCAACATGGAGACAAGATTCATCAAACTCTTGCCTCCCACCCTCCCGGAGCAGAGGTGGTCCTAGAGCAGGAGCCGCACTGGGATTATAATACTCCAGGTGGGATTTTGGCTAGGGACTGGTTTTTAACTTGCCTCCTGGCAGGTCTCCGCAAGGCTGCCCTCAAGCCAGTAAACTATACTAAGCTCTCAGAGATCATTCAGGATACGAAGGAAAATCCTTCCGCATTTTTGGAACGCCTCACGAAAGCTCTGTTACAGTACACTAACTTAGATCCAGAGACCACAGAAGGCAGACAGTTACTAATGACTCATTTTTTTAATCAGTGCTACTCTGACATTAGGGCTAAGTCATAAATCTGGCTTTTAAGGTGTGCCATGCAAGAAATAACAAAGCCTGCAATCACTGTCATGTGTTAACCATGGCCTTCCAACCAGCCAAGGTGACTGACCGCCTGATCCATGCTGTTCGTGCTGCTCCCCCACCCCTGGGGCTCGAGAACTGCCAGGTCCGTGTTTCAAATGTGGTAAAACCAGTAACTGGGCCCAAGCATGCCCTAATCCTCATCTTAGTCCTAGGAGGCCTTGTCCGAAGTGTCATAGGGAAGGTCATTGGTCAGTAGATTGTCCTCGTGCACATAGTGGCATGGAGACATCGGACCCAGAAAATTCCCAAGTTGACCTTCTAGGTCTGGCCATAGATGAGTGAGGCTGCCCGGGCTCCTTTAACGTGACCACAACCGTCATCTGTAATGAGGAGACACGGGTATTCATCACGGTATCAGGATGGCCCATCTCCTTTCTCTTGGACACCGGAGCCACATACTCTATACTGAGGGAATTCTGGGGGTCTACTTCTCCTAGTTTCCCTATTGTTGGGGTAGGGGGACAGCCTTATCTACCTCAGCAGACCCCACCAATCAGCTGTATGTTTAGGGGCATTTATCTCACTCATTCATTTTTAGTTATGCCCAGTATCTCTCATGGGAAGGAATTTTTTAACAAAGGTAGGAGCCTCCATTTCCTTTTCCCATTTACCTTAGCCCAGACTCACCAGCAGCTCCACTCCTCCTCCTAGCCTCCCAACCTCCCAACCCTAATGTGTCTTTTCCTTTACCAGCCTCCCAGGTAGACCCCCAAGTCTGGGACACCCAAAACCCCTCCGTTACTAAACACAATTCCCCCATTGTTATCCAATTATAAGATCCTACTAAGTACATTACCCAAGCTCAGTACCCCCTCTCTCTCTCTAGAACCTTAAGGGACTTAAGCCTATTATCTCTGACCTTTTAAGAAAAAAACTGCTTCGCCCTACCTCTTCTCCCTTTAACACCCTTATACTTGCTGTTAAAAAATCTAATGGAACCTATCGTCTGGTTCAGACCTCTGGCTCATTAACTCTGTAGTGGTTCCTCTACATGCAGTAGTTCCTAATCCTTTCACCCTTCTATCCAATATCCCTCCAGGAACCTCCCACTTCTCAGTTCTAGACTTCAAGGATGCTTTTTTTTCTATTCCTCTTAGCCCTCAATCTCAAAACATCTTTGCCTTCACCTGGACTCACTTCTCCACACAGTTCACCTGGACTGTCCTTCCCCAGGGATTCCAGGACAGCCCACACCTGTTTGGCCAGGCTGTAGCTTCTGACCTGCTCTGTCTTTCCCTAAATCTAAGCTCATACAGTATGTGGATGACATTTTACTTTGCAGCCCATCATTGGAGATCAGCAAAACTGTTACCTCCACTCTTTTCAATATTTCCTGTCCAAAAAAGGGCTATAGAGCCTCACCTTCTAAGGCCCAACTGTCTACCCCTCAGGTCATTTATTTGGGATTAACTATAACCCCAACCCAAAAGGCTATTACTCTAGACAGAAAAAAACTAATTCAGTCTCTTGCAGTTCCTTCCACCAAAGAAGAGGTTTCATGGTTCCGAGGAGTAGCTGGCTTCCTGCGTTCCTGGATCCCCTCCTTTTCTCTCCTTGCCCGCCCCTTATATGAGGCAGCTCTCGGCTCTCTGCATGAGCCCCTTCTCCATCCTGTTACTAAACCCTCCCAGAGACTCCAGCAAGCCCTTATCCAGGCTCTAGTTCTTCATCTTCCAGATTTAACTCGCCCCTTTTCTCTTTATGTAGCAGAGAAGGAGGGATATGCCCTTGGGGTCCTAGGACATCAACTGGGACCTTCTTTTGCACCTGTAGCATACCTGTCAAAGAAGGTGGACCTCACCACTCAGGGCTGGGCACCCTGCATACGTGCCTTAGCTGCTGCTGAGCTTCTTATTCGTGAGTCAAAAAAACTAACCTTTGGGTCACCCACCACCGTCTTCCCCGACCACAATCTGTCCCACCTCTTAATTTACAAAGGCTTACAAACCTTATCCCCTTCCCAAGTCCTTTCCCTCCAGGTGGCACTGGTAGAAGATGCCATGCTCACTTTCCAATGCTGCCCACCCCTTAATATCTCAAATCTCCTACCTCAACCTAATGTTAATGATTTCCCATCTCACTCCTACATAGAGATCTTAGAGGATCTACTTCCCCACCCCTCACATAAACAGGAGGGCAAACTGTCCCAGGCCACTTACCTGGTACACAGATGGCAGCTCCTTTTTATGTGTTGGGACCCATAGAGCAGGCTATGCCATAGTATCAGATACTGAGACAGTGGAGGCACAGGCACTCCCTAACCAACTAACCAACAGGCAGAGTTGATAGCTCTTACTCGTGCCTTACAGTTAGCAAAGGGACAATCTTTAAATGTTTACACAGACTCCAAACATGCCTTTCATATCCTTCTGTCCCACGCTTCTATCTGGAAGGAGTGTGGGCTTCTTACAACAAAAGGAGGATCCATAACTAACTCAGGTTACATTATGGACCTGTTAAAAGCCTCCCATCTTCCCAAAGCTATAGGAATTATTCACTGTCAGTCTCATCAGACCAACAGTTCCATCTGGGCTGACCGAGCAGCTAAAACAGCAGCATTCTAAAGCCCAAACCTACCTCATTCACCTTAGGTTGTTCATACAGTACAGCCCACACTCTCGCAAACACCCCCTGACACCCAGCAAATTCTGTCCTACCTACATCAGCTCTTTCATCCTAATAGCAAGGCTCTGCTTCGTTTTGTTAGGGCTCACCTCCAACTCACCCCTGAGCACATAAAGTTCCTAAAAGCTATCACAGCCTCTTGTCAAATCTATCAAAAGTCAGATCCCAAGACAAATATCGTAGCTTTCCTTTTCCCACCTACCAGGCCAGGGGCTCCCTTCCAGGAACTGACTGTCATCTGGATTTTACCCATATGCCCACTGTCAGAAGAATTAAATATCTTCTGGTCTGGGTGGATTGAAGTATTCCCCACCACTAATAAGAGGGCCCAGACAGTTTCTAAAATTCTTCTCCGAGAAATCATCCCCAGGTTTGGAATCCCAACCTCTCTTCAGTCAGATAATGGCCCTGAGTTCACTTCCCAGATTTCCCAAAACTTGTCTAAGGCTCTTAACATCCCTTGGCATTTTCATATCCCATACCACCCTCAATCTTCAGGGACACTAGAACGAACTAACCGTTCCTCAAAAAATGTTCTCTTTAAAATGTCACAGGAACTTCACCTTGACTGGGTAAAACTTTTGCTTCTGGCCCTCCTTAGGATTAGGGCTCTTCCCAAAAGGCCCCTTTTCATTTTGCCCTTTGAACTCATGTATGGGTGGCCAGTTTTAACCCCCGGCCTCTCACCTAAAACCTCTCCCCTTCCTGATCTCCTGCTTACTCCCCTGGTATCTCATCTATGCACCCTATTATGGGATTTCACCGACCACTCATTACCTCAATCTTGTGCTAATTCATGCCCACCGCTGATTAAAATAGGGGATCAGGTATTATTCTCTCCCCCAGACCAATGTCTCACACCTCTTTCCCCTAAATGGCAGCGACCCCTTAGAGTAATTCTTGTAACTCCCACAGCTGCCAAGCTTGAGGGACTTTCTCATTGGATTCACCTATCACATCTTAAACCCTTTACTCTTCCAGCTCAAGATACCCCCTCGTATACAGTAACTGAAACAGGGCCCTGTTCCCTTAAGTTCCAGAGGACACCAGGATCAGCCACTCTTTCTCCAGTTTCAAAAAAATAAAGGTCTCATCCTTACTCAACTCTCTTGTGCCAAAAATTCCATAAATACTCTCCCTTCTCTTCTTTCTCCTATATGCCTTCAATGTCATGCTTAAATTTCCAGGTAACCACTCAGCTGTTATTAAAGGAACCATCATTAAACATAGAGCCGGAGGTACAAGGACTGTCAAAAGCCCAGGCGGTAAGAAACAATAATGAGTTTGTAGCTCCAAACTCCAAAAACTCACAAAGCAAACTTTAACATAACAGTCTATCACTGACTGCAGCAGTGTCTCCTGGATGTTAAGGTAATGCCATGATACAAAAATTTACTTCAGGTAAAACATCAAAGAGTCTAAGAACCATCCTTTCAAAAATTTCCTCCTCCCCCCCCCATTTTCCATCCTATTGTTATAATCATAAACTGTTAATATGTCTAAAATTTATTTCTTTTCAAACATTTTTTTTCATAAGCTCCAGGGAGCCAATTTGACAGACAAGACTCGCCTGGAAAAGACTTAATTCTTTTCTTGTCATTCCTGGTATCGGGAACCCCTAAATCCCCTACCCCTCTATCTTCCATCTGGGGACTCTCCTCTATTAATCACTAAGATCTAAAATTTTTTTTCCTCCCAAACATAATTTTGTCTTTCCAGCACCTTCGAGGTCCAGGCTGCCAGCTGACCCAGTTCCTCAGGGCCCGGAAAATACAGCTGTAATTAGCTACCCTAGGATGTCAAACACCCCAACTCCTCGATGCCCACAAAGTCAGCGTGAAGCAGTCTTGAGAGACCTTGCAGCACCCCATTCCCACTCATTAAGATCCTCAACCCCCCCAAATTTTTATAATAAACAAAAGGGTGGAATATAATTACCTCCACTAAAGCCCTTGTGCACATGTGTAGGTAACCCACCATCTGCATCACCAGCATCTGACGTATTCGCACAACCCCCTGTGTGCATGTACAAGGCATGGGTCGCCCGCCATCTGCGTCATCAGCATCTGAAGTACTCACATCTTCCCCCCTGTGTGCATGTGCTAGGCAGCCTTTAAAAGCTGGACGCACCATATTTGTGTTCGCTCTCTCTCTTCCCCCGTGCATGTGTTCATCAGGCCTGTGAGCACTGTCCTCCTCTAATAAACTTCCAAGTGGGTTCGTTCACGTCTCGTGTCTTCTTCCCACTCGCGCCGGACCTAACAGTTTGGAAACATTAACCATGGCCTGGGGTGGTGATCATGAGTATTTTCCAGGACTTTCTGAAGGAGTCTCTGAGTAACTACCCAAAAGAAGAAAAATTACAGGAACACAATGTTCCTGTAGACACCATCTTCCCAAATAGAAATTATACACTCTGAATATAGGAAGTTTGTCCAAAAAAAAAAAAAACAGAAAACAAAACAAAAACACAGGACCCTGTTTGTATGACCCCAGACAAAATATAGTGCTGCTCATACGGCACATACATAGTATGGTTAGAATATTTGACGTGGATTATGAAATATGAGTCAGTTTTTCACCGGCATGATCTAAGCACATGGCAGGTTTTCTCTGCATCCTGAGAGGCTGGCACATAAGTGACAGACCTAAAAGGCATGGTTGTCAGATTTGGAGTGGAACTCTGCCTCCACTTCCTTCCTGCAGTGCTGGCACCTTGTTTGGCTTGAACCTGTAGAGCTGTCATGCATGCTGCCAGAGTTTCTGTGAGTTTTGATGTGCATCAGCCCTGCTGTGTCTGGAAGACACTGTTTCCTTGGAGCCACCCACCATCTGTGGCTCTAACAGTCCTTCTGCCTCTTCCACATAGGAAAGAGGGAGGTCTAATAAAGATATCAGGCTTCTGAGAAGAAAGGAAATGATACAGAGGAAGGCTCTTCTTCAGAAGAAGGTATTGGAGTGTGTCTATAAGTAGTTGAAAGAGACCTAGAATTTTGGTTTCTAGGATTGGTTTTCATTAGCTTATTCAAGGTTAGTACATTACAGGTGTAATCTGGTGTTCTATTGCTGTGTTACACTAACTAGCAAATAAGTATAATTGATGTCACAAGTGGTAATAACTTCATACTTGTGATTGCCACACACCCTGTAATTTGGATTGGAAAAATAGTCACCTTCTCATAAGCATGTGGGCAGTTCAATCTATAACAGCTGGATGCTTTAAACGAACATGAAAAGATTTTCTCTATATTTTAAATGCTATAATTCAGAGGAGTGCACAAAACCTGTGAACAATAGCGTTTTCTGTAAAACACCCACTCTGCCTTTGCTGCACAACACCAATATATTGGATCGGGTACAGCGAAAGAACAATCTCTTTCTGCCTTAAGGTATTTCCACCTCAATGAGATAAAATCATTACACAATTCCCTCCGCCCTTTTACAAAATGAGTTGGATAAAACTGAAGACTCTTTTCATGTTGTGGTTCTGAACATCCTAATCACTGACTCATTTTTCTGTTAGCATGTGACCATTTTCAGTCACGCACATTTTAGTTGTGTGTCCACCCGAATATTTGAAGTGTGGAACTGTTTCATGAGTGTGGAGGCTACAGTTAGGGTATGCAGGGGTGGGGTAGGGTTTTGCAGCTTGTGCTATAGCAAGTAGACTAAGCAAGAATAGGAGGGGGAAAATGTGGCCATGTGTAAAACTCAGTCAGATCATGGGATATCTGAGCATCATGAATGAAACTGATGGGAAAAACTCTAAGGATAAGAACACCTAGATTTGCCAGGGAGTTTGAGATTTACACAGAAAAGTTTCCTGTACAAAATAGGTGAGAAGTATTTTAGAAAAGTCCTTAAGATTCTAAAGAGCATTTGCTGCCTAATCCAAGGATGACGTGAGGCATCTGAAAGTTATTTAGGTGTGAAAGAAAGGTAATAGAAGGTTCACAGAAAAAAGAAAATGTCTTAGAACAATTATATAGAAGAAGAGGCATGGCAATTTGTATAATTACTGAGAAGAATCAAGGAAAGCTAAGTAAGAATTGAGGAGCAGAATGTGGGAGGCAGAAGGGGTAATACTTATCTCACCACTATAGGGAACACTCAGTAAAGCTTTGATGGGGAAACCATTGTATCTCACCTGGGCGGGAGGTTGGTCAAGCAGCTACAGACAGAGAAGCAGAGGAGCTCCTGCCTTAAAACTGAAGTGGAGGATCTGTAGCTCTCTTGGAACTGAGTCTCAGCTGTATGCTGTGCTTTAGTTTGGAACAATTTCTTACACAGATACACAATGAAACAAATATGTTGTGTTTAGAGAGGAACTGGCACAGATGATTATGAAATTAGCTCTCCCCTCTGAGAGAGCACTTCTTTTCTCTGAGTCAAAAGATGAATAGAGCCAAAAGGAGCCAGGGAGAAACCTTTATGATCAGAGAGACGAGGAAACCTTTTTTTAAAACTTCTCTGTTGAATCTTTAAGGGTTTGACATCATGTACCCCAATTCTGTTGACCTCCTAGTCCCTCTATATCCCCCCTCATCCCTGCTGTGCTCCCCAAAAGAAATCAAAACCAAGTAAACAAGCAAACAAACAAAAGCAAGAACAACAACAAAACCCAATAAACCAAACTAGAGACAAACACCACACCAGGAACAGAAAAATCTCTACTTCCCCTTCTCTCCTGCCTCTCCATCACCTCTTAATCCATCCTGGTGGCATTGGAGGATTTGGTGTGTCACATAGTATATACCCATTTGTCCCATCAGCTGGACTGGCAAATGTTCATTTCAATGAATCACTGGTCTGATTCAAGGCCTCTGATTTCTGGTACATCGCCCTCACTGGATTCTCAGCAGAGTTCCTCTATGGTTTCCTGTGGCTGGCCCTAAATCTTATGGCTATCATTCCACAGGACCATTCCCATTACACCTCCCCACAGTACCTAGATGAGGTAGATGTTAGGGTGCGTCAATCCAAAGCCCAGTTGTGGGCTTGTGTGTTAGCCAGGCAGGTCAGATCAAGCCACTGGGGCCACCCACCTCGGGCGTGGGGCCAGAGTCCACTCCTAGTGCACGCCCTCAGGATAGGTTCATTCTTTCCTATGGTGAGGGGTGGGGGCTCCCAAGTGCAGGGACAGGCTCTTTGGCTGTTTTGGTCAATGAGATACAAGGCCAGCTTTCCCAGGGCAGTGAAAGGTGGGGCCAGCTCAGTATAGCCCTCTGATTTCATCTTGTGTGGTTCCTAATATCCTCCTATGATGACACAGGGCACAGACATCAACATAGATCTCAGCTGCAGCTAAACCATGCATCCAGACATGGCCCTTGGCAAGCTTAGGCCTGGACAACATTCTGACTCTGTGTGGAAGGAATGGCCACTCAGGTGGGAATGGTTCTAGCAGCTGTGTGGTCATTGGACACAAAAATTGTCTGCATTAGGGCCACGTACCCTGGCAAGGCTTTCAGCTGCAGCTCAGGCCCAGGTGTCACCATATCACTGAGTAACAGCACAGGCCACTCAGATCTGGATGCATCCCGGCCTTTGGTAACCAACCTGGACTGAGGTGACTGGTTTGACCCTGAGCTTCTTCATGGTGCTAGATGGCTATTGAAGCCACATATGTCAATCTTGACCCTGGCCTCTACAGGACCACGGTACCAGATATGGCTCTCGGTAGCAGACTGAACCTGAATGACACCCTGGCCCCAGTGCGTTGCATGAGGACCACATCATTTTAAGGAAATAAGGGGCAGAGAAATGGGAGAGATAGAGAAGCAGAATGGTTAATATGCCAGGGAAAGACACATGAAAGAAGAAAAATAGACATAAAGGAGTGGGCAGATGTTGGAGGCCAGCTTGCCCACTGGGGCCATGGCGCTGGTGGTGAGGAGTAGATGAGGAAGAAGGGAGGTCTCCTTGCTACCCGAGACCTTGGTGATGTCCAGATCAGGCTGCAGCCAAGGGTCATGTGTGGGCATCTGGTCTTACATTAGCCAGGGTCTGTGTTGATATCCATTGCTCCTGTTGCTCTTGAGTGCCATGCTGACTCCAGTGGACTGGGCTGCCTCCCAGGGCCACATTCAGGTCCACGAGGGCAACAATGCCATTTTGCCACTGGGGCTGTACTGATCTGGGCGGTCTTTGCCATCACCAGGGGCCATGGTGACAGCCAGGTCTAGGCTGCTTCTGAGGACCATATCTGTGTCCATGGTCCTTACACCGCTGAGGTCTATGTTGATGTCCATGTCCCCATGGTGCCACCAAGGGCCGCATGAAGCCTGGGGTCGGGGCTGCATCCTGCGGCATTGTTGGTGTCCAGGAGCCATGCTGCTGTCAGAGCCATCCTGATCTGAGTGCCCGGAGCTAACACTTGGAGAAAGGATGTCCAGATAGGGAAACTCCAAAAAGGAAAACAAGTTCTATTTATCTTCTCCATTAGGGCCTATAGGAGTACATACTATACAGAGTCACAAACCACAGTTGTGATTAGAAGGTGAGCAAGGAGCCCACTCCATGTTTGGAAAAAAACCTTATTTAAAGAATCTTGCCTCTTTGTAGCCTTTTGCAGGCATTTACCAGAAACTTATTCTGCTCTCAATTAATCAGTCCAATTTTAGGGATTAATAAAATCCACTCTGGTTGCATCATTTCAATAATACTGGCCCAGAATGCCTGGTGTAGCGCTCAACTTCAATAGCTGAACAGACCATTTCTGACTGGTTCCCTGATGACTTCCCTTTTCCTGAAGCCCTTACTCTGCCCCTTTAAAATGTAAATCAACTTCACAGCCTGTTGCTAATTTTACAATCGAAGAAAATATCTTTCAAGAACCTGGACATTGCCTTTTGGAAAAGCAATCATGAAGGAAGAGATTATCTGGTCCGCATGGGAGGATAGGAGCCGAGATCCAATGTGTACAATTGTTAGCAAGCACAGATGGCCTAGCTGCAGAAGGAAACACTTGGGAGCTCAAGGATAACCTCACATCTCATTGAGCAATTACCTCTCACCCATGCTCCTCTAGGATTTCCTAAGTTCTCTCCCCTTCAGCCTTTACTCTCACTACATAGTGTTCCAGTTCTGAGTGAATCTTTTTTTATCAATATAATGTTGTCCAGTGCAACATTTCTGTGTGTAGCCAGTAAAATACCACAGGGAAGGGCAAAGCAAATGCCTGGGCCCAGAGAAGAGGGAGGATTCCTTGAACATCTGCTATGTACAAGAAACTGCAGTTTTGTTTAGAGTTTCAAGTAAGTGTAATCATATTTAACTTATCAAGAAGGAATGATTTGTTCCAGAATTTTCCAGAATGTTTTCAGAATGAATAGAGGAGCTGTGGTATTCCAATACCTAACTCTATAATTGATAGTGAATACATGTCTAAATTGCAATAACAATTGCACAATTGTTTGTTGACACGTCTCATCTCACTAGCTTTCTGCAATGGCTAACACAATATTGCCTTGATGCCTTAGAGCCTATACACCACCTCATCCTTCCATTTTGCCTTAAAGACTAGAGCATACAATTTCCAGTTCATTAAATTTTATCATCAAGACACACAAGAAAAGAAAAAGAGGGCTTGTAACTTCCTGTTTCAACCATCACTATGTTATTGGGAACAAATGGTTTTCCAGATTGGCTTCAGTATATTTAGATATAAAATGATAAGATGATAGAATCCATTTCACAAAATTTAGCAATGGACTATGTAATAAATATATGTAGAAATACTTTAAGATTTTTATGCAAATAATATATCAATAGTAGGAAAAACAAGTGATCAGCTGATCCGTGGAGTGAGCAGTCTGCATTGGTATCCCATCCTCCTCACATATGAATATAATCACTTTTTAAATACTAAACACATCTAGTAAAGTTTTCTTTATTAAATAGCCATCAGAAATTCATGGTTTTCTGTACTAATGCATCTCATTTTAAGGTTACATGTTAGTATGCTTTAAAAATAATAAATCATTTATGAGTATGAGTAATTCCTTGCTTTGGAACAAGGGAGAATAGTGATATAGGGGATGAAAGAGAACAATGCTTAATTGTGGAGATCTTCTTTCCCTTTTGACCTATTGGCTACCAGGTCAAGGGAGAAAGAGGCAGAAAGGGCAACAGAAAGTTTTCTGATAGGCCCATGAGCAGAAACGGAAACAGCCCTCTGGGAGACAGGTTTTGGTAAATCAGCTCAATTGTTTTCTAGCTATAAGTAATATATAGGATTATAGAGCCTGGGGACAAACCCTATTTTGCAGTAAGTGACAAATGCCTATCGCAAGACTTAGTGCGGCAGTAGGTTCCTACAGCAGAGCTTCTAGAGCAAGTCTTCTTAGTAGAGATCTGTGCCAAAGGTCAAGCTAAAGACAAATTAGGCATCTGGCTTAGAGAAAGCTTTCAGATAAGGTCAGTCCTTTAGGCCAGGGGACATTCTCCAGATAAAGGCAGGTTGAGGCAGGAGGTTCTGCTGGAGGGAGGGAGCTCTGTGTTGTCCAGCTTATTAAGATAAGCTGCTAGGCCATGGGGAGGCTGCGACCTCTGACCAGCCAGCAATGACTTCCAACATATAATGACATACATGCATGTGAAATGTAATAATGAAACTCATCCATCATTTGGTATGTTGACTAAAAATTAATTTCATAAAGGCACAAAGAAAACGAGGAAGCTATGCTGGTTTGAATGTTTGTTGAAGGAAATGGTTCCTTTACAGTGGAAAACTATGTATGCCCAAGGAAATTAATTTTACCTACCAGGTTTGACGATTAGTTTGCTCTGACCTGAGTGAAACTGCTTCAATGTACACAATGGCTTAAAAGAAGTGTGCAAAAATTCTGAACTTCATGAACGTTAGCTGACATCAATTTGTTCTTTGCGAGGCTGCATCTTTTAAGTAAAAACAAAGCAACTAACTGTTTCAAAATGACATGAGGTGTATTCGAGTGAGGATACCAGAAAAGGTGAATGAAGGGATAAAGGAAAAAAAGAACCCAACTGGGTTAGGTGAAAGCATCCAAGGATTGAGAACACCCCAGAAGCCAACAGAGAGCCATTACTTCCCTACTCCACAATAAATAAGAAAATAGGTCAAATTACACACTTAGAGAAGAGCCATATGCGCTGTGAATGGTGCTGCTTGGCAGAGACAGGGATCTCTCACACATAACTATTTTACCTACCAACAGCAGGTTCATCATGAAACAACAGGAAGAAAAATCCCTGGTGCTTCCAGCTACTTGTTCTGCTAGTGACAATCATATGCTCCACATATCTGAAGCCGCATGGTGGTATATACTGTAACTGGAAATTTATTTATTCCAGAGTATAGAATTTAGTGCATATGTAGAGATCACACATAGAGGAGCAAGGCCTATTACATTTGTCTCTCAGCATCCACTTTCATCCTTTGCTTAGCAGAAAAGACATTCGTCTTCAGCTCAAGGAGTAAGCCAAGGGTTATCAAGTCAAATCAGAATCTCAGCTTCAGTCTGCTACAGTGAACAAGAGTGGGTAGAGGAATTACTTAACATAATATGCATTTGCTATAGACAGGCTTTCTTTAGCTTCTTCCATACCTATTTTGCATTGTCTGCATACCCTCTTCATGAGTAGCACAGCTGCTTAAGCTGTTTAAAATTTTCTTTCCCTTTATTATTTTCTTTCTGAGGTTTTTTTTTAAAAATGTATTTTACTTTTGTTTTTGTGTGAGTTTGTCTCTCTGTGTGTTTGTGCACATGTGTGTAGGTATACATTGGTTGCTTAAAAGGCTGTCTGAACCCACAGAACTACAAATGATGAATGAGAGCTATCTCTCTGATGTGAGTGCTAGAAATTGGCTCTGGCCTTGAGGAAGAGTGACAAGCCCCTCTGCTTGTATTATTGCGTTGTTTTATTTTATTTTGCTCTTGTTTCTACTGGGTCACAACAGCTCTCCAAAATCAAAGGGATTACTAAGAAAACCAAGAGAAAAATAAATACTACTGAGTAGGCTGTTTATAGATATGGCCCCTTTTACTCTCTGCATGTATTTAAGCCATTTTATCCTTAATATAAAATCAAATTTCCTAGCAGTAGCCAGGAATTGCCCAGAGGCAGCATCAGCTTCCAAACTAATAAAATAAAGGATATCTTCCCTGATGGAAATGATCTTTTGCTTACTAACCCTTTCAAACCAATGGAATAAAAAGAGCAAAGAGAGTGAAGTTTATAAGAATCAGTTTCTTAAGTATTCACTACTGTCTATGGAAGGTTGGCACCAAACACCTACTGCAAGCAGACAGTGTAGATTGTTTCTTTTTTCCTTTTTTACAAAATAAAATCCTAGCAACACTGGGTTCTTTCTCCTGGCTTATTTTGTTGTATTACTGTTATTTGTTTTGTATTTGTTTCTTTTCTCTTGTTTTAGATTACAAAATAGCAAATATCCTTATAGCAATTTCATATATATTTAGTTTTGTTTATCATACTCCACACATCTTTTCCTGTTCCTCAATCTCTATTTTTTAAATTTTATTTTTAAAAATTATAAATAAAACTTTTGTACTCCAAAATTAATCACATCCAAATCTATACATATGGATGAACTTCTATAATTAGAATAGCCTATGTGAAGCTGTGGAATTTCACATTGGGTATTTCTCAAGTCCTTCCATTCCCAGAATTCCTCTTCCACTTTCTTATCACATGGTTTATTATGCACCTGATCAATATATTTCAAAATTTTCCCTCCTAATTAGTGTCTACTATTTGCCTAACCTCTAAATACATTCAGGCAAGAAATAGAAGCTAGGATCTGCCTATAAGATAAACTAGCCTCATATGTCTTACTGAGTCTGGGTTATCTCATGCAGCATGCCATTTTTTCAGTTTAATTAATGTTCCTGAAAGTTTAACAATTTTGTTTCTTTTTATAGCTGAAAAATATTTCATTGTGTATATGTGTCTCATTTTCTCAATCCATTTATCTGTTAACAGGCATTTGACTTGCTTTCGCTTCCTAGCTATTTTGAATAGAGCCACCGTAAGCATGATGAACAAGCATCTATGTGAGATATTGAGACTTTTGAAAATCTGATCAGTAATTGAATAAATGGGCCATTGTTGTGGTTTGGATGAAAATGATCCCAATAGGTTCATATATTTGAATGGTTGGTTCCCCATTGGTGGAACTGTTTGGGTGGGAAGAAGTGTGTCTTTGATGGAGAATCACTGAAAGTGGACTTGAGGGTTAAAGCCTACACCATGCTTAGTTAGCTCTCTCTCATCTTTGTGTTTGTGGGTTAGAATGCAAATCCTCAGCTACTGCTCAAATACCATGCCAAGCTTGCCACCATGCTCCCCACCATGTAGATCATGGACTTATCCTTTGAATCTGTAAGCCTACAATAAGCTATTTCATTTACAAGTTGCTTTATTCATGGTATCTTAGCACAGCAACTTAAAGGTAACTCCTACAGTCATATAGTTCTATTTTAAAATATTTGAGAAACCTTTACGCTGACTTTCATAATGGTTGTACTCTTTGTAACTCCCACAAGCAGTGAGCAAAAGTTCCCTTTCTCCAAAACCTCTCTAATATTTGCTGCCATTTATTTTTTTTTAAAAATTATTTTACTACTACTACTACTACTACTACTACTACTACTACTACTACTACTACTACTACTACCACTACTACTACTATGTTGTTGTCATCATTGCTTTTTGAGACAATGTCTCTCTATGAATCACTGGCTATACTGGAACCTCTACCAGGTTGGCCTTGAACTCTTAGAGATCTACCTGCCCACTATGCCTGGCTGCCAATTGTTTTCTTGACGAATACCATTCTGACTTGAGCAAGTGAGGTAAAATATCAGAATTTTACATTGTGTTTCTGTGAGGGCTAAGAATGCTGAATATATCTTAAAATATTTGTCAACCATTTGTGTCTCTTTATCTGAGAACTCTCTGTTCAACTTCTTAGCCTTGTAAGTTTCATTTTTTATTCTTTTTTAGGCTTTTGGATTTTTTTGCATATTATAGATATTAGTTATCTGTGATGTCTGCATCTGGAAAAATTTCTCTCCCATTCAGAAGGTTGGATCTTTACTCAATTCACTTTCTGTTGTTTTATAGAACCTTTTTATTGTCATGAGGTCCCAGTTGTAGATTGCTGTCCTTATTTGCTGACTGGTTAGAGTCTGATTCGGGATGTTCTTATCTCTTCCTACACTACCAACTATTTTACCCATAACTGTTTCAGAGTGTCACGTCTCACACTGATACCTTTTTTGCCATCTTTCCATTAAGTGAATTCTCACTGGATGTGGTAGCTTTTCAAACCAGAATGCTAAGGCAGGAAGAGTGTTTCAGAGTTTGACCAACCTTGGATATGTAGTAGCTCCAGGTCAGCCTCGGGTAGGGGTGGAAATCATGAGCTTATATCGGAAACAATAACAGCCCCGACACCATAAATAATACCTTTGTCATAGGCAGTGCTGTATTGATATAAGCTTTTTTCATGGAAGTAGAACAATATTTTGTGAGTTTGTGAATAGCTGTACTCCACATACTTGAAGAAGAACCTTGAAAATCAACAGTCAAAACCTTCTATGGGTATTATCATTTGCCCATCTCACATCACAAATCTGATTTCATCCTCCTGAGCATGCTTTTGCTAAAATTACATCTTTTGCAATAGTGTTTAACCATGGTTATCAACACTGCCTACCATAGAGCTTCAGCTTTAGAGACTACTTCACAATTACAATCAGGATATTTCATTGTTGTTCTCCCCTGTGTTTTCAGCTGCTATCCAGGCTGTCAGTTTGTCATTTTCCCTCAGAGTACTTTCCAGGACCATCAGAAGTATTTCCATTGCTATAACTGGTCACCATAAGGATACAGACCATAGTCACTTTCTCCACCAACACCTCACTATGCTCTCAGGTTGTTCATCATGTCATATAAGGCCAGTACCCAAGCAGAGCAATAGCTATGACACTTTAGGCTAATTATTAGCTGTATCTTACTTTTGCAGCAAAGAAATTATTCATATGATTTTTAAATGTATAGATAGTTCAAGTTTGATTTCCAGGATTTGGCAAATTAATAGACCTAACTCAACCAAAACCCCAAAGAATGCATCTCTGCTTCCATTGAAATTGTGCTCTTGCCTTCACAAGCCATGCTTGCAATTACCATTGCCAGATGCTAACCAGGTGTATGAAAGGTTCTTATTACAGATTCCACAACTAGAACACATAACAGAGTTAGTTAGAAGAGAACAAATTGAACAAAATATGAAGCACCTTTGCAGAATTCTTTAAAATTCAATACAGTATCTAAATTTGGAATTATTATAAAGATTATTAAACTAAGATAGCTTGACATTTTCATGTTTTTCATTTCTACGTTATAATGACCCACTTAGATAACTTGTATATCTATTAGCTTACTTCTAATCTCATATCACATCTTTAAAATGAAGTATAAATATTTAGTCAATAAAATAGATGAGTCAACATTTAGGTAAGATATAGTTCTCAATATCATGGCTTTTACTAGTTCTACTTCACTGCTTCAAAGTATATTTTTTTATCATTTTTGCATGCCATATCTAAGTCTAAGTCAGGAAGATAAGTAAAGATAAAAATAGAAGAGTGTGATACCTGCCGAAACAGGAGGCTGCATAAGAAAGTGGATGTCTACTCATATTAGCACTTTTCTGATCTATTGATATTCAGAAATTCTATTCCATTTGAAGGTACAAAGGTTGTCAACAAGGCTCTATTTGCCAAGGAATCTAGTGATTTTCTGTCTTGCTCTACAAGATGTCAAATGCAGCCCTGTTTCCCTTGAAAAGCACCTACGACTCATGCAGATCTTTGGGCCTTGACAGAACAGAGTGCAGACAGGACTGAAATTTATGAGGTGTCAATTAATTATGCTTAGTTTACTCTGTCACCTCACCTAGGGAGACTGGGAAATGGGTTGTTTATCACTTAGCCTTTGTCACATTTCCTGTTTTCCAGATTCTTTCTGTTTTTTTATACTATAGAGAGTTTCCTACTGAACATGAAAACTTTGACGTATTTCCTTGAAATGCTGGTTTAGGAAAGTAGACCAAGCATGTTACTTTTCTCATATGCTACTGGAGAGAGAAGAGTCTCCACATTCTCAGTTGTTTTGTTAATTGATCCAAATAAAATTACATGTGAGTTCTACAAAGAAAATGCTCAGCAAACTTGTTTAATAGTGTTGCAAAGGAAGGAGCCGCTTCTTTTTCCTGGTCGCCCAGCTAGTTTACACCCGAAATAATCACACAGAAACTGTATTAATTAACTCATTGCTTGGCCCATTAGCTCTAACTTCTTATTGGCTAACTCTCACATCTTAATTTAACCCATTTCTATTAATCTGTGCATCACCACGAGGTTGTGGACTACCAGTGAAGTTCCCAGCACGACTATCTCTGGCAGCGGATCCATGGAAACTTTCTCTTTGCCCTTCTTTCTCCCAGCATTCAGTTCTGTATTCCCTGCCTACCTAAGTTCTGCCCTATCTACAGGCCAAGGCAGTGTCATTATTCATTAACCAATAAGGCCAACACACAGACAGAAGGACCTCCTACACCATAAGAGTTCTACTTTGTTATACTTAGCTTAAGTTGTCAAATTGACATACCTGGGAAAAGACCACCTCAATTGAGGAATTTCCTCTCTTGGAATGGCCAGCGGGCATTTGTGCATTTACTTAACTTGTATTGCTACAGGAGTGTCAAACCTACTATAAGTGGTACCATACCTGAAAAAGTGGTCCTAAACTGTATAAGAAAGGTTGCTAATAAGCAACATTCCTCCATGGTCTCTGCTTCAGTTATTGCCTCCAGTTTTCTTCTTTGATTACCCACCTTGGTTTTTCTTCATTATGGACTGTAGTCTGTAGGTCAAACAAAAATTTCATTTTGTAAGGTAGTTTTGAACTATATTTCATCACAACAATAGAAAGCAAAGCAGAGCCTACCTGGACTTAAAATACTAAATAATTAGATGATTACTAGAATATTTTGTACTTGAAATTATTAGTACATAAAGAAGTCCTTCCAGGGCTGGAGTAATGGCTCAGAGATTAAGAGCACTGGCTGCTCTTCCAGAGGTCCTGAGTTCAATTCCCAGCAACTACATGATGGCTCACAACCATGCTGTAATGAGATATGGTGCCCTCTTCTGCCATGCAGGCATATATGCAGGCAGAACACTGTATACATAATAAACACATAAATCTAAAAAAAAAGACCTTCTGTGATATGGGGTAAAACAGTATTTTAACATATATGTATACATAGTCATGCAATATATATATATAACATGCATATGTACATAAATATATGTATAGACATAAACATATACACATATGGTATGATATATATCTGGCATACCTTATATAAATGGTATATGTATGTACACACACACATAGTCTTTTTAGTATGGCACTTGGACAGTTACAGAAGTCACTAACCCTAATTCTAGTGACAGAAAATACAAAACAGATCCCCTTTCAACAAAGAAAGTAATGAATACTTTTAAATGGAGAGAATATTTTGTTTCTTAAAACATGTTAGAGTATTGCCTTGGAAACAAACACTATGAAAATGCCCTTGGTTTGCATGAAGATGTTTCATCAAAAGTCTAATTCTCAAATAAGCAGTCATTTCTCCCCAATCCTGAGCACCATAACATACTCAAAGCATGTTTGTGCTCAGGTTAGCATACTTCTTTAAACTGTATCTCTCTCTATTTCCTACACAAAGTCAGTAGAAACTCCTTAGCTTACAAATGACATCATTCACAGTCTGACCCTTGTTCATTCTTTCAAAATATCTTCCCATTCATTTGCTTTTATTCCAACAGCAAAAACACATCCATAGCTTTAAACCTACTCAGGTCCACTCTTGTCACCATCCTACAAAGACTGGCTTCTCTCTAGGTTTACCTGCTTCCCAACACCCTAACAACTAAAGACTGACAATATCTCAAAGTGAACACAAGCAACACTCCCTTGCAAAGTCTTCTATACTCTACAGTAGAGATATACATTTCCCTGTGTTGTACACATCTGATTCTGCACTTTTTGAAATT
>PVIU01015180.1:0-49280 GCA_004026605.1 Ondatra zibethicus
CTGTCATTTCTTCTTTATTTCTCTTTGTGTTTCAGACTGGATATTTTCCTCAGGTTCATGGATTGTTTCCTCCAGCATAGCAACTATCTTGCCAAATTCACCAGAATCCTTTATCATCTCTCTCACCACGATTTTAATTCAGTGTTTTGAACTGTGTAATTTTTTCTTCAAATTTTCTACTCAGGCATTCCAAATGGTTCATATATGTTGTCCATATTTTCTCCACAGTATTTATGATGATAATGATGATGATGATAATAACTGAATTTTATCTCTTTCCAGTATCCAAATATGTATTTGGTTATATTGATTGCTTTATCTCTTGAAGGTGAGAAACATGGTTGGTATCTCTTTATTACAGGTATTTTAGAGGCAGTTGATTTTTGTAAAGATTTTTTTTGGAATTATAATTTGCATCATTTCTCCCTTGCATTTCCTTCAAATCCTCCCATATACCTATCTTACTCTTTCTCTCAAATTCATGACCTTTTTTTGAAGTTGCTGCTATACATGCATATATATTACATAGTATAGATAATATATTACTAAATATATGAAGACTGCCTGCTCAGTCTGTATAATGTTATTTGTATCTGTGTTTTCAGGGCTGACCACTTGGTACTGGATGCCATTTGGAGGCCCTTTCCTCGGTAAGACCATGTTTCCCCACAGCTTTCTCCAGTTTCCCATAGCTCTTTGTCTAGGGCTGAGATCTCATGAAATTTCCCCCTTCACGTTAGCATGACTGCCAGTGCTGACCTTGTTCAGGAATTTTTTAGGTAGACGTGTTGATGAGATTTCATGGCTGTATAGCTTCTCTGAAATTCTTAGGAGACACAATCTCACAACCGCCTGCTTTTCTGGCTCCTGCCATCTCTCCATGCACTCTTCTTCAAAGATCCCTTGGAGGCAGTTTTCAGCAGCAGAGACTAAAGTTTTGTTTTTACCTCAGTGCCCATCAGTTTAATTAAACTAACATTATCATTTAGGAAAAACATTAAAAAGTGTTTAAATGCTTTGTTCCTTGGGATCAGGAGTTAGTCAAAAGTTTGTGGCTTTCAAAAATCAGTAGCCTTCTGATATACAAATGACGGACAGATTGAGAAAGAAATTGTGGAAACTACTTTTCAAAATAGCCTCAAAAGTAATAACTTGGGACTATTCTTGTCAAGTAAGTTAAACACTTTTATTATAAAAAAAAAAACTTTAGGGCATTGAAGAGAGAACCTGAAGAAGATAGTGGAAGATGTAAAGATCTACAAGATCACCCATGATTGCTAGAATTAGTATAGTGAAAATGATCATCCTACCAAAAGCATTCTACAGATTCAACAAAAACCCCATCATAATTCCAACGCAATTCTTCATTTAAAGGACAATTTTCAGTTTCAAATGTAAACACACACACAAACAAACAAACAATGAAAAGCTACCAGGATAATCGTGATTAGTAAAAGAATGGCTGGAGGTCCCTAATTTCAAGTTGAACTACAGAGCTATAGTAATAAACAACATGCCACTGTTTTAAAAACAGAAATGTTGATCAGTGGAAATGAATTGAAGACATAGACATAAGTTCAAACACCTATGATTACCTGATTTTTGACAAAGACTTCAGAAACACATACTGGGAAAAAAGATAGCATCTTCAAAACATGTTGCTGGTCAGACTAGATGACTACATGTAGAAGAACACAAATAGATTATATTTAGTACCCTACATAAAACTCAAATCCAAATAGATCAAGAACTTCAACAAGGTTTTGATGCCCTGAATGTGATAGAAGAGAAAGCAGGAAAACCTTGAACTCACCAGTACAGAGAAAGACTTTCTAAACAGAACACTAATCGCACAGAAACTAAGACCAATGATTAATACATGGGACTTCATGAAACTGAAAAATTTCTGTATGGCAAAGGATACCATCATTTAGACAAAGTGGCAGCCTACAGGATGGGAAACAATCTTTGCCAATTACACATACAATATGAAATCAACTCAAAATATTTAACAAAAAAATTAACAATAAGAAAACAACCCAATTATAAAAATGGGGTGCAGAACTAAACAGAGTTCTCAAAAGATGAAACACAAATGACTGAGAAACACTTTAAGAAATATTTAACATCTTTAGTCATCAGGGAAATGCAAATCAAAACTACTTTGAGATTTCATCTTACACTAGTCAGAATGGTCGAGGTAAATAAAACAAATGACAGCTCATGCTGGGTAGGATATGGGGGAAAGGGGACACTTATTCATTTCTCTTGAGAGTGCAAACTTGTACAGTCATTTATGGAAATCAGTGTGATGCTTCCTTGGGTATCTGGGAGTAGATTTACATCAAGATCCAGCTATACTACTCTTGGGCATATATCCAAAGGACGCTACATCCTTCTTCTGAGACATTTGCTCATCCATGTTCATTGCTGCCTTATTCATAATGGCCCAAAATTGGAAACAATGTGTCCAGTGGAAGCACAGGTTGTGGACATAAGCATTATTTCTGGAGCCAGCACAGACCATGGACACCATCTCCATGGATAGCCTCCACTATAGACCATGATGTGGCTTCCAGCAACAGCACACATCACAAACATCAGCATAGTCAATTTGGCTCCGGTGGCTGCACGGACCTTGGTGATGTTTTGAGGAGACTTAACCCAGAAAATGAACCATTCTTCATCTCAGATATCTTGTTGCTCAGAGTCAAGGAGATAGCATGGCTGGACAGCATGTCCGGGGCAGGGCCTGCTCGAGCTCTAGACTGTTATCCACTACTCTGGCTTCTGCACCAGCTGTCCTGCCAGTACCCCGGGCTCGGCCATCATGTTTGCAGCCAACAGGGTGAGTGACAGTAGTGGAGGTGGCCTGAGCCTTCTAGCAGCTGGGGACTGGCCCTACTTGGCAACAACATGCTCCTTTGCCCACCACAGCCGCTATCCCATGCGTGTCAGAGCTACACATCTCTAGTTTCACCTCTCAGCTGCATACACGTGCCATTCTGTTCCTTTTGTCTCAAATTTTATGAAACCAGCTTTTAAAAGCATCTTTCCATAAGATCTGGCTTTTTCAATTGTTCCCTAAATAATGTGCACTTTGCAGACTCATCTTCTGCCATTGTGTCTCCTCTCAAAGTCTTCATGGGTCTCTCAGGCTCCTCAGAGTAGTCCTGAGGCATCAAGAGCCCCAGTGGATGCCACCATCTTGAATCTCCTCTGACCCGAAGATTCTTAAAATGCATATAAAGATGAAGGAAATCTAACCGGAGTTGACATCAGGAGACAAAACTCCGACTAGACATTTTTCAGCACTAAATGAAAATTCCAGTGCCAGGAATGGGTTACATCTAATTGAGTTGTTGGCCAAAGGGGCCCCATGGAAACCCCCAAACAACTCAGGCTGCTACCAAAGTGCTTGACTGATTTTTCTCTAACCCATGGTAAGGCCCTATTGCTGAAGACAAAATTTACATGTTTCATTAAAAGGGAGAAGTGGATCTGGGGCCCAACTAGAGCATTCATGCCTACTGACTGGTATTCATAGCAGTACTAGTTACTCTGCACACCACCAGAGGAGAAAGGTAAGCAAACCCTGCAATCTACAATGCTGGCTTTGCATGCATGGTAGTAGGGACACAGGCATTGAGGGAGTACCAAACCACCACTACCTGATTGGATCTAAGGCTCATTCTACACTATGGAACCTATGCCTAATACTGCGTGGGTGGCCAAAAATCTAAAACTAGATATGCCCTAAAACTAGGGGAAAATCAAATCCTATCATTCTGTAAAAGTAACATGGTGATAAAATGACCTCCAATGGCATTCTGCTTTTGCTCGGGCATCATCATATAAACTTTATCCTGCAGTAGATGTCAGAGGAAACAGAAAGATTGTTAAGAACCAGAGGGAATGAATTACACCAGGGAAAGTGTCTTGCCAACACAGCAGGACTGAAACGCATATGAACTCACATGAACATACTATGGCAGCATTCACAGGGTCTTCATAGGTTCAAGCAGAATGGCCCCATAGACTCATAAGGAGTGGCATTATTGGAGGCGTGGCCTTGTAAAGTGGGCATGGCCTTGTTGGAGGAAGTGTGTCCCAGTGGGTGGGCTTTGACATTTCAGAAGCTCAAGCCAGGCCCTGTGTTGCTCTCTCTTCTGCTGCTTGAGAATCTGGAGATAGAACTCTCAGCTACCTCTCTAGCACCATGTCTTCCTGTGTGCTGCCATGCTTCCTGGCATGATAATGGACTAAACCTCTGAACGGTAAGCCAGTCCCAAGTAAATGTTTTCCTTTGTAAGAGGTGTGCCTTCACAGCAATAGAAACTACACCTAAGATAGGATCCCAGGGGTGAGTGGGAGACGTGAACAGACCTCCCACCTTTAACCAAGAAGATATCCCCAATGGACAATGCTTGCAAAAAAAAATTAGTTTTCTCCAGTGGAGTCTCACTGGATATATAAACCACACTTTAGGCAGGCCCCATGCCTAGCAGTAGAAGGCAAACACAAAATGAACTCAATGGTATTTTTGTAGATCTTGTTGATTTGTTTCATGTTGTTTTGTTTGGGCATTTTTAACCATGCTGATCTTTTAATTGTATATTATAGTTTATGATTTTGTGTTGTTTTATGTGTCTGTATATCTCTGTATGTGTATGGTTTTTATGTTTTTCCTTGCTAAAATTAGCATATCAAAGGACTGTTTGTTCTTGCATCTTTATTGATGCACAACTTACAATAGTCATCAATTGATAGATAGATAATAATATGTTATGTGGAAGGTAGCTCATGCCTATAATCCCAACACTGTTGCAAGAGAACTGCTGTGCTGTGTTCAAAGACAGCCTGGGCTACATAGTGAGTTCTAGGCCAGGCTGGGCTACACTGTGAGACTTCATGGCAAAAGAATAAAAGAATAAAATAACTTTAAGCAAAAGATAAAGAACAAGAAGAAAAATAAAAAATTATACACACATACACACACAGTGGAATACTCTCACATATATAAAATATTAGATCCTGTCAATTGCAGAAAAGTGGATAACACTACAGGGCACTGTGTTAAGTGAAACAAGTCAGACACAGAAACCCAAGCTTGCTGTCCTTCATCAGAAGAAGTTAAAAATGTTGAGTGTGAAATAGAAGGAGAATAACAGTGATTATAGAGGATCAGAAGCAGAGTGGGGTAGGCAGAGTATAGACAAAGTCTGGCTAGCAAATACCAAAACAGGTTCCTCAAAAGGAGTCAATCCCAGAGTTCTGCATACAGAATGACTATACTTTTCAATAACCTATTACACAGTTTATGTAGAGACAGAATTAAAAGTTCCAAAGACAAATGTTAAGTTGAGGGCACTAACCACTCTGATCTTATCCTCCATTCTATGCATGCACTGAACTATCACACTATGTACTCCAGATATGTGCAGATATATGTTCTCTTAAAGGACAAAAACAATGGTTTTATAGATAATTTTTTGCAAGGTAAGAATACTATTAGTCTCAGTCTCCTGTATTCTAGGTGGAAATTGAGTGTCTATAGATGTATTTTCTTAAAATGTGGTATTTTCCTTTGGTTGTTTTGTTGTTAAATGTTAATGCATAATCACTGTAAAAATTTAGACCATAATGAACAGTATTAAAAACCTAAAATTAATCAGAAGTCATATTATAGACCATAAAACTACTTGAAGATTTCTTTTTCATAGTTCAACTCTAAGCTTTAAGGACAATGTCAAGTGAGCTCTGAAATCTTAACTCTGAAGTCCAGAACATTCTGCTGATGTAGCAGAAATGAACAATCTGATCTGGGAAAGTGTTGTTTCCTGGAAGGCAGCATGCCATGAACAGTGACATCACAGAGACACAAGGAAAATGCCAGGACAAGAGTTACCTTGTTCTGTGGTGCTTCTCTTCATCTGCACATAGATGCCTTCCACATCTGCCCTTGCATCTAGCATGGTACCCAGCATACAGAAGTCATTCAAAGCCCATTTGCTCTCTGAAGAACTGGATCACGAGACATCTCCTGCAATGCTTGTGTTGAGCTTCGGGGGCATGCTGAACTTTTGATGATGGTGGTGTGTGGGGTCTTGGTTCTTTAAGCAGAAGAGTTGTACCAAGTCAACTCAGCCATTAAAAAGGCAGTGCAAGCTGCACTTCTGAAATACAGCTCACACTACTACATAAGCTTTATCTTCATGGCACTGTCACACTTGGTTATATCACTGCGAAAAAGAAGCACAGTTATATTTGGTAGTGGAGACATGGACAACGTTCAGTCTTCAAACAACTTAGGATTTGTATTTTCCAGTCTGTGCTAGGTCTGTGGAGGGTGGGCACAGAAGTGTTGACATGAAAAAGCTGGCAGACCTGGGCAGAATTTGATAGAGGAAAAAAAATATCTTCAGCTCTAACAGACCTGAGGCTTGTTGAAAGGAATGCAACAAGATTCAGATGAACATATCATACTTATTAGAGAAGGTTTTTTACTATGTAAGGACTTAGTGATCATTTTGACTCACCTATGGATGTGAAAAAAAACACACATTAATCTACCAAAATTTTACCTTTTTTTTTTTTTTTTTTTGGTTTTTTCCAAGACAGTGTTTCTCTGGAGCTTTGGAGCCTGTCCTGGAAATAGCTTTTGTAGACCAGGCTGGCCTCAAACTCACAGAGATCCGCCTGCCTCTGCCTCCCGAGTGGTGGGATTAAAGGCATGAGCCACCACTGCCCAACCAGAATTTTACTTTTTCTGTGGTTATTCTACATCATAGAATCTAAAATATTATCTAACAATTTCTGTTTCCATTTAAATTGCTCTTCCTTAGTGGGGAAAATATTATTTTCTATGCTTCCACCTTACCCTCCTAGCACAATTGGACTTCACTGCCCTAGCAACCTCACAAGATGAAATGTGCTGTTTTGTCCACCTGTGATGTCATAGCAGATGGCACCGTCTCTCCAGACTTGTTTGGACTGTCTCGGCAACATTGTGCAATGAAGAAAAATCATGAATCTATTTTGAATGTGACACTCTTTTAAACATTCTGCTGTTCCAGAGTAGATTTCTCCCCACTCATAGCAATCCATCATCACAGAACACAGAACTGAAATATAGGGCATCCTCAGCCCCATCACTGATTCTGCTTATTGCTTATGCAGTATCCACTCTCCCCCCGTTTCCTAAGTATGCTTATCTTTATCATTCTCAAGTAGTTATGACTCAGAATAACTGAGCCCATCTATGTTCCATAAGTGGATGTTAAAACCATAGACAGTCATAGTAATGCCTACCCCGTGCTTTGGTCAGGTACCCAGGTTTAAGTTAGCCAGTATTCAGATGTCCTTTTCTGGTAGCTCGTGTGATCCATGATTGAGCATCCCCTATGGCAAAGAATATAGCTTCTATTCCATAATTGAAGGAAATAATTTTTAATTGGCAATAAAATATCAAGAAATCATTTTATCGTCATCATCATTATTATTATTCCACAACTACAGTGGCCAGGCATATGGACAGCATAGAAGATGAAGCCCACAGCTAAAGCTGACATTTAGCAACTGAATAGAACAGTTGCTCTTGACTATGTTTGGTTTATTGACTGCCCCAGCTCTGGAGATCCTGTTGCATGACATAATGCATTTTGTTACTGTGGGATATCCTTTAGAATAAGAGTTTCCTGTTTCTTCTAACTGGAAGCATCTTAACTGATGCAGTTATAGTATCCAATATCGAGTATGTGATCTTGGGGAAAAAAATGTCATATCTTTTTATCCCAACTACTCTATTAAACAATGAGGGGATTCAATGATAGCCTCTGCACTGTCTTCAGCATTATTGACTCCTAAAAGGCATGGTGTAGTTTTAAATGCCATGGATTTTCAAAACAATCTAATAACCTAAGCAAAGAGTTAAGAGCTGAAACTTAGGTTGGAAGGATAACAAATACTTTTTTAAATGCCTTACTTTAAGAGCGTAGGCCTCTGGAAGATTACCTGAAGGCTTGGCAATGGGCACCTAACTGACAAATCTCACATCAGTAGAAATGGAACATCATGGGATTTGGGGAGAAATAAGCCTGCAGTGAGGGACCGCTAGTTTCCTCATGGCCGCTTGTGGTAAAGCATTGGCTGGTTGCTTTCTTCCCCTGAAACTAGGAGATCCTAGAGGATCAACCAGGATGATTTGGGATGCAATGAGGGAAGATTTTGGTTTGTTTTTCATAAGAAATTTGCTTGGTGGGTTGGTTGGTGAGATGGCTCAGTGGGTAGAGGTAAGTTCTGTTCCATGGACGTAAATGATAAAACAAGAGAACGGAAACAGGGAGCAATAGTTGTAGCCTGCACAACCCTCTGCACACATGAGAAAGAAGGAAGGAAAAAGGAGAGTGAAAAAGAAAGAAAAGAGAAATAAATAAAATTGTTTGGTTAGAGTTGGTTTATTAATCTTCGATTTTACCAGTCTGACTAAGGGAAGACAAATTAGAAAATCAACGTTCTCAGAAACTGAGAGATTCCTGAAAATGGGACCATGTGATCTTCCCTGGGCTACCTGTGGAATCAGACAGCAATAGTTGTGTTTATCAGAGTTCGGAGCAGAGTCTTGAGGTGAGAGATGCCCTGCATGTTCAAGGGAAGTTCTGGATGCTGTACCTACACAAGATCTGCCCTAATATGGGTTCAAAGTTCATATTGATGTAAGGAAGTCAGTGAAGAAGTGGAGTTTTGCATAGTCCCCCATGTGACTATAAACCCTGATGCATACATAAATCTAATAAATCATAACAACACAAACCAGGAGACTGGTGTAGGAGGTTCTTCTGTATTTGTGTTGCTTTCATTGGTGAATAAAGAAAACTGCCTTGGCTTTTTGATAGGGCAGAAATCAGGTAGGTGGAGTAGACAGAACGGAATGCTGGGAAGAAGGCAGTGTGGCAGATGCCATGGTTCTCCTGTCTGAGACTGACGCTGGTTAGAATCTTTCCCGGTAAGCCACGGCCTCGTGGTGCTATACAGATTATTAAAAATGGGTTAAATCAAGATGTGAGAGTTAGCCAAGAAGAGGTTAGAACTAATGGGCCAGACAGTAATTTAATTAATACAATTTCCATGTGGTTATTTTGGGTGTAAGCTAGCTAGGCGGGACGGAACAAGGGGCCCTGTGCCCGGTGGCTGGGAGCCGGAACGCAGCCCGCCCACTCCTCATTACTACAGCTTGGCGCCTCTTACTACAGGAGTCAGATATTGGGGTGAAAACCTGAGGGATCAGAGAAACAGCGGAGCAGCCACAGTGACTTCCTACCACTTCCATTCCTGTGTCCAAATGGGCAGAGATCCTGTCTCAGCCCTGCCTGATCACTTTCTGTCCTCCCTCTATAGTCCTCTAAACCTCTATGGTTAACTAGTGACTAGCTCCGCTCTCTGACTCCAAGCAAGCTGTATTTGTCAGAAGACAAACAAAATATCACACAACAAAACCCAATGCGTGTTTTCAGGACAAAAGGGAAAAGTGAAGGCAATATGCTTAGACACGCTATCATTCCTTAGACTCACTCAACTTCAAAGTCTGATATCCCCCAAACTTCTCTCATCTCATGCCCTACCCTTTACCAAAACCTGGAACTCCCAGCACACTGAACACTTGCTGATCCCTAAGTTTCACGTACATGCACGCGCGCGCGCGCGCACACACACACACACACACACACACACACATACACACACACACACACACACACACACACACACACACACACCAGGGCAGGGTCTATATTTCCTTTTCCTTTGGTCTCTCTTCTTCCCTCAAGAGATCTGGAAGTGCTGCTTATGATTTAGGGTTTCCATGATACCTGTGCATCTCTTTTTATTTTTCCCCTTTTCAATCCCTGACACATGTTTGGCCAGGATTGTTTACATAATCCGAGTTTGGAATTTTTCTTCCTTCAGTTAATAAAATTTATTTTCCCATGTTAGTTCCCAATGTGTGTGTTCCATTGCTGTATTTCTACTCCTCTGCCAAAAGGTAGAAAAAGTCTTTAGAATTAGATTCAAAGTCTTTAGGGTATTTGTTCTTTGTTCTGGGAAAGCACTGGTGGCAATGTCTGTAACCCTGCTATTTTTCTGACTAGAAAGAGTTTTAAAGACTGCCTAATTAGCATTTCTTTATTCAATGATAAGAAATCTAAGACCTTGAGAGGTGAAATGCCTTCTCTGAGTATAAATGCTATGCCTGCAGTAATTTCAGCTCTGATGCAGCTTTGCAGTTCATATGTGTGGAAGAAGTTAGGAGCCAAGTAAGCTAATTGGCTAGCTCTTCTTGCAGAACTGTACGAAGGCCCCTACATGAGACTTAGGAAAAGCCAAAACAAACCCCAATCCCTGTAGACAGTGAAGTGTTCCAAACCTAATGCCCCGGTACTTTTTCAGTTCTGAAAATGAAGTCAATCTGATACTCTTCAATCGAGCTCATTCACGACTCCATGGTGAAAATATTAAACATTACCTGAGTTTTTACACACTGACTACAGAACCGCTGGTCACGTCTTTAAATATAGAATATTCCAAGGCAATAAATGGTGTGTTTGTCAGGTAAACAGCATGCATAAGAAAAAACTATCACGGGACAAGCAAAGAAGACTGGTCTCTATACCACTCCCAGAATTTAAATGGACTCGCAAAACCAGAAGGGACCCTACCCATTGTTAAGATGAGTGCTTTCTGTATGTTAACATTGTAATAGCCTGTTGACATACTTGCTTACTCATCAAAATGTTCACATTGAGAAGTGTTATTTCTACTTTTAAAGTGATAAGACTATGGTTTAGATAAAATAGTGTATTCCTCAAATTTACTGCTTGGAGTTTATAGCAGTGGTTTACATACTCAGCTGTGGCCTTCTTAATCCTTTGTCCCTAAAGAAGGTTGACTTCCTCTAATCAGCAAATGAACTCTATTCAGCAAATGACATAAAATGGCATCCTGAGTTCTTCTGGGATGTCTCAGTCTGTAGGAAATAAAGTTTTGTAAGGATGCTCTTTTGACATATGAAGAATTCTTTATTTATTTTTCCAATATCTGACTCCTCATGAGGCTCCCAGAATTTTCATGGTCTATTCAGCATTTAGAAGCAAAACTAGGAGTTGGTTCTTTGTGGCACCTCTGCCTTCAACTTCTCCGTCTTTCCCAAGCCTGAATCTTCATTTCTTCAGAGGAAATGTGTAACATTTTCTCAGTTATGAAACTTTCTATCCAGGCTCACCCTGAGTGGCACTTGGTGTGTATCCGATTTTCAGTGTACAGCCCTTGCGTATTTGGGGCGGTGGGGAGCATTACCATCATCCGTACTGAGATATGCATTGCCTTTCATCGGATGCCATTTCTAGGATCATCTCAGTTAGTGGAATAGTTGAGTAACAGAATTGCAACTTCAAGACCAGGAGACTAGGGCACACACTAAGAAATTTGGTTTATCCAATTCATTACAAGTTGCAAGAGTATGTTTTTGTGTCATTAGGTTCCCTGGGCAACAGTTGAGCCTTCCTTTCCCACACAAGGAAGAATCAGCAACAGCCTGGAAAATGTTTCTCTAAGGTCTTCAATCATTAGAAGAGATGAAACTCTCGACCCACGCCAGGTAAGACAGCGCTCAGACTGTCAGTGCAGGAGCAGTACGAGATAAAGCTCTCTCGTTTGCCTATCATAGCATAGTCGATTTGCATATCCGTGACAAATGAAAGATCCAGCTAGATTGTAATCAGCCTGAGAACACTTCCTTTTCACCATCATATTTCACCCATGTTGCATAATACTGAATACACCTGGATGAATAGCTAGATGAATCAATGAGATCAAAGGTAGATTCAAAGGTAGATGTTGGCTTGAAACAGTAGATTTGAGCATCCCCTGCTGGTAACTAGAATCTTCTTTCAGTGAGACAATCTTTAGATTTTTTGCTTCTGTTCCCCTTTAAAATCCCCCCCCACCAGTTTCTCTAGACAAAGTCAAATACCTCTGTTTTATATTTCTTCATAATTTAGTTAGATGAACTAGGTGAACTACATTTCTCCATCATACAGGTGTTTTCTTCTCTTTCCAGGAAGATGGTGTGACCAAGAGCCTTTTTCATCGAGAGGAATGGTGGCCAGGGGATATAAAATTCTAGGCATAAGATGAATAAGTTCTGGCTATCTAATATAGACATGGTGATTATAGTGAATAATCACATATTTTATAAATGAAGTTTGAACTTATTAACTCAACTCTGATCATTTCTCAATATATATGCACATCACATCATCACATTGTACACTTAGTACATATTTTATATACTATATACTCAATATATATAAATCATATTGAACACTTAATATACACTTTAAAAATTATGTGTTGTATAAGTGTGTGTACATATCATGCCTTTGTAAATCTCTCTCTCTCTTTCTCTCTCTCTCTCTCTCTGTGTGTGTGTGTGTGTGTGTGTGTGTGTGTATGAATGTATATGGAGACCAGAGGGTGTCCTAGGTCTTCCTTTGTTGGTAACCTCCTTATTGAACCTGGGGCTCACAGATTGGCTAAGATTAGCTAGGCAGCAAGCAGTTGGGATCCTCTTGGCTCCTCACCCCCAGTGATAGGATTCCAGGCACTCAGCTTTTCTGTGGGAGCTAGAAACTCTGGTCCTCACCCCTAAGGAGCAAGCACTTTATAGACTGAGCTATCTCCACAACTCGAGTATACACACTTTTTGTTTGTCAATCAAACTTTATAAACAGGGTTAGAGAAGGAGACCAAACACTTCTCAGTGATAGTCTGCCAACATTCTTATTTTATAGAAATAAAGTCAAAAGGGAATTTTGTTAGTAAGTGTAAAACCCATGCATGGCTTTTAAGTTGGGAAATTAGCCCACACCCGATCTACTTTCCCTTTTGGAATCTGACAATTATCTGTGAGACCATCATGCTGTCCCACATACCCCTCCCCCACACCTTTCTCAAACCTGATAATTAGGCCTCCCTCAATTTCCCCTAGCCCAGAAGGGGCAAGAACTAGTATGAACAAGTGGAAGTTTATGATGTGAAGGTACAATAAAGAGAAAGAAAAACAGATCATCAAGAAACTAAATCAGTAATCCTGCTGCCAGGGCACTTTGTTGCTTGTTTATTTGCTTTGGAAGGTGTAGAAATAAACTATCTGGTAGATTTCAATGAGATGAAAGAAGTCTCAATAAGCTAGAACTGATTTCTAAACAAAATATTAAAATAAGGTCATGTAATCAATGCATGTCCTAATAATTGATATGGTCCAAGTTTCTATAAGTTTAGATTATACAAAAATACAAAAGAAATTGCCAAGGTCATAAATTCTAGTGGTAGACATAAAACTGCAACATGTAACTTTTGATACCAGCCCATTTCTTTGGTTACCCAAGTAAGTGTTTATCCCTGACTGCTTGCCTCTTCAGTTTTTCATATACCTTAATCTCTATAATAGGTTATAAACCAAGTCAAAGCCATTTGTAGTATTTTACTAAAATACAGTGTTTGTTTAGTAGTTAGAGAAGTAATTTATGGCCTTGTCTTAGTCACTGTTCTGTTACTGTGAAGAGACACTATGATCAAGGCAACTCTTATGAAAGAAAGGATTTTATTAGGGGCCTGTTGACAGTTTCAGAGGTTTAGTCCATTATCGTCATGGTGGGGAGCATGGTGGCTGAGAACACGACAGTGTGCAGGCCTGGTGCTGGAGTAGTCACTGAGAGCTACACCCTATCTGCAGGCCGAGAGTGAGACTCTAAGCTTAGTTTATGCTTTTGAAACCTCAAAGCCCACCCACAGTGACACATTTTCTCCAACAAAGCCACACCTGCTAATCCTTCTAATCCTTTCAAACAGTTCCACACCCTGGTGACTAAGCATTCAAATATATGAGCCTATGGGGGCCATTCTTATTCAAACCATCACAGACTTTAAAGAAATATTGTTAATGTTCTATGTGTTTGCAAACAAACAAACAAAAAAAGGAGAAAGGTTAATTGTTTGTTTAGAAATAGTAATACCAGAACATAGCTGCTACTTCTCTTTCACTTTGTAAGCTGAAGCTGTTTGGATAAGAGATGTTCAGGCAATGGTCAGTCACAAGATAGAGAGGGGTAGGGAAAGGAGGGGGCAGACAGAAAGAGCTAGAGAAACTAAGTTACTCTTCAGCAAGGGTCCACTAGAATAAATCATTAAAATGAGATTGAAATGATTATACAAAGAAAATATTGATTAGATTTGCGTAGGAGAACAGGTCTGAGCAGAAAAGGCAAAGGTAGAAGAGATGGGTAGTTGACCCAGAATGCTTGCATGGTGGCTTCCCAGGTTTATCAGATGAGCAGCAGCCCTCTGTCAGCTAATCTGTGTGGAATCAGAGGTTGCACCACGTGACACAGCTGCTATTTCCAGGTGTGTTGCAGTGAGCAGCAGCTGTTTACTCAGCTCTTGAATGTACAAGCACTAGTAAGAAAACACACCAAAGCCCCAGAAGAGGGAAATAAATTTAAGACACAGGTCAAAAACCTCCACTGCAACAAATCTCGGGGATACATTTTAGAAAGCTGCTGCTATTTCTCAAGCATGTTAGGGCAGAGGATATGTTGGAAAAGTATCACACAGACATTAATAGAGGTCTAAGGAATAATGGGTTATCAATAGAACTTGAAAATGGAAATAATGTACAGGAAGCAAATTCAAATATAATTCCAGACCACATGAGAACTGACAAGGTTCTGATGAACGGGTTGAATATCCCAGGATGCATCATCAGAAAAAAGGAGGTACCCAATATGAAGTGCATTCTGGGACTATCCAGCAGGCTGCTCTTTGGAATAACTAGAGAGCTCAGCAGAGAAGTGTAGAAGAAGCTGCAGTCACATTGACAGAGGCAACTACAGAGCTCAGGCAATGCGTTTGGAAGACCCGGGGTGTGTGAGGCTAACTGACCACATAGGTTTGAGTCTACAGCAGCCAAGGGCAAATCTGTTTGTGGTATGCAGACAATAACAGTGATATGAAATTAAAAAGTACCTGTTCTACTTCGTGGCCTCAGTTTTTTACCAAGTGTAAGATATTGGGGATCAAATTAATTATCCCTTTGCTCCTTAGTTTCTCTGTTTATAAAATGGTATAATGTCTACCTCATTGGCTGAATCAAAAGCTTTTTAAAATATAAAACCTTTCAGTTTAGAATTGAGTACATGGCACATAGCAAAATTTCAAAGGTGGATATTATGTTTATAGTAAAAGATTTTTTAAAGTATAAGAATAAATACAGTTAACTAAATAAATATGGATCAGGTATCAAGTTTTCAAAGTGCTCTTGCAGTGTGACTAACTTAGGACTTGGGTAAATTTGTCTGATAGTAGCCGCATACATTCAAACCAAGGAAACCAAGGGATTTACAGAACAGCCTGAAACTCAACCATTGAAGGGGCTTTTTCAAGGTATCTCTTTTGAGGACTGACAGGGTGGCTCAGTGGATAAAAGCGTTGCTGTACAATGTACAATCCTGATGATTTGAGTTCAATATCCAGAATCTACATGGTGGAAGGAAAGAGAAAGGGGAGAGAGGAGGAGGGAAAGAAAGAAGAGAGGAGAAGAAATGAAGAGGGAAGGAAGTAAAGAAGTAAGGCAGAAGAGGAGGAGGGAATGAGAGGAAGAAAGAGGAGGAAGGAGGAGGAGAAATAGCTCAGTTTGAACAGTTCCTGGGTAGAGATCAAGGCAGAACATTTTCATCTTATGGGATCCTATAAAAGACAAATTATATTCATACAACAGTTACCATATATAGAAACACAACACATACACACGTGCATGTACACACACATGCAGGCACACATGGTTGCATACACCAAAAGCCCCAGCAGAGCTATTTTGAACAGGTCAGGAGCAGAAGAAGACACAGAGCCCTGACGTCCCAGAAAACCCTTCAGTGTCCCTTAAAGTCCCTGGAACAGGACCCTTTGGGAACAAATGGGAAGCTTTCATTCTCTAAAAGAAAATTTTTAAAAGACTTATTTAGTGTCTATTCCTCAAATGTTGCTTATTGAAAGGCACTGTTCTATGCATTAGGAACAACAATGTGGAAGATGGAAAGAGATAAGAAACTGTGTGCTGATCTCATTGTGGGTGAGATAAGTCGGTGAGTCATATTAGAGGCAACCACAATGCTGCACAAGATGTACTTAGCTGTGCATATTAGGTACTTGAAGCCCCTGTAGCACTTCGCCTCCCTCCAGTGTAAGCAGAGATGTGTTGACTTTGACTTTTTTGGATGTGTGGTCCCTGCTAAGTATCTTCACCCTGTGAACCACGCTCCTCCACTCTCTTGCGTGAACAGTGAAGACAGCTCAATGAGCAGCTTCCAAGAAGCAGGAATTAGGAGGCACATGCTCACCCCAGGGCCAGGAAGCAAAACAGAGTAACGAGGAGGAAACAGTCCCACAATCCCCTTCAAAAGTCTACCCCAGTGACCTAAACAGATCCTCATCTCCAACAGTCACATCTGTGGCTCGGTCTTTACATCACACATGGGCATTTCGGGAGACAGTCAACGCTCACAGTAGAGGAAAGAGGCAGCGAGGGAGAGGACAACGCCCGAGGAGAACGGACAGGCTTGGCTTTCTGTTTTCCATTCTGGTCAATGCCTTCCTAGCTCATAGGTACAACTGTCCCCTTGTGTCACTTACTTTGCTTTTCACACTAGTTTGGCCAGAGTCTCATTAGCAACCACACCACAAGTAGGAAAAAAAGAGAGAAAGGCAAAGGTGAGCTTTAATTAGAACTGTGTTTAGGCTTCGGGGTTTTCAAGAGTATAGGAGCAAGCACAAAGGAGGATAAGCCAGCAAGGCCCAGATTTCTCACATACTCCTTCTTGACTTAGACGTCATCTTCATGCCTGGAGGCCTTTTAACAACAACACTAAGTAACAGTTATATTTCATAGATGATATCATGGCCAATGCAATACACTACATTAAAAAACATATCATTTCTCTGGAGACTTCTGATTTCCAGACACAGACATTCTAATGACCAGAATGGATGGAGTGGAGGCCAGGGTTAACTGGCATTTACTGACTGTGAAGTTCAGTTTTCCTTCCCAGTTTCAATACTGGATCAGAGCATCCAGCTTGGGAGCGGGGTCATTGTCAAGGTCAAGGAGGACCAAATCTTTTCATGGACCAAGGACAATATAGAAACAAAAGTCAGAAAGGTCAGAGTCACTCTGGCATCAAGTTTGGCTACCATAAGAATGCAAAGGCTTAAGACAAATAGTAAGAATTAATAACCCTGTGTTTTATTTGCTTAAAAAAATGAGTGGAGACTTAGCAGCCCTTTAAAGAAAAAAAAAAAAAAAACAAAGCAAATCCTATTTAGTGTATTTGTGTGTTTCCCAGACACTCAGGATCTCGGCTAGCCATTCACTCAAGGACAGCAGCTAATAAGCACCCAAGGGTATCTTCTTGTCCCCAGGGTCACCCAACATCCTGTTCCTCTGTTGCTGTCAATCCAGAGCCTTCACTTCTCCAACCTTTCTCTTCCTGAAACTGTTTTCCCTGCTAGGTCCAGCTTCCCAGGGCTCTGTCTTTGACACAGTTTGTTCTTGCTTCCAAATTGCCCATTACCACCACTGCTTATGTTCCGATGCAGAGACTAGATATCATTTCCCCTGGTAACCTGGCATTTTCAATCACACTCTCCTCAGAGACTAATACAACACAGAGCAGATAAAATTGCTGGCCTCCTAAGGAGTCTCTGGAGGGCCTGTGGAGGCAGAACCTAGAGCCAACTCATCATGACATCCACATCCTTATTGCTCTCCACGTCTTGAGAAGCGATCGCAAAACTGTGAGAGAATGGGCAAACATCCTCCATCATATGAATGTTAAACTCGGAACCTGCTCTCATTGATGGCCCCCCTTTCAGCAGAAATAATGGGGCAGACTTTAGGTTGTAGAGTCACCTAGAACTGTGTCACCATGAACACGTTACTTAACATTGGGAATGAGTTATTTCATGCAGACCAATGGTTCTCAACCTTCATAATGCTGCAACCCTGTAATACAGTTCGTCATGTTGTGGGGATTCTGAAACACAAAATTATTTTCATTGCTACTTCATCACTGTAATTCTGCTACTGTTATCAATCATAATGTAACTAATTTTGTAGATAGGAGGGTTGTCAAAGGGGTTGCGACCAAAAGGTTAAGAACCATGGATATAGAAGATGATGACAACAATAATTACTACATTTCACATAAAATTCGTATAGTAAGAAAACATGTGATTTGTATAAATCATTTGCTCTGTGCATAATGTAAAAAAACAAAATTCAACTAGAAAGATTTAAACATTAAAAGGGAGAAAGAGAATGAGAACATTTTGTAAGTGATTTCTATAAGTGATACACAAGTGGCTAAGACGAAAGTCAGAAATGAAACTTTAAAGATTTCTCAGTGTCAGGCGATGGTGGTGCATGCCTTTGATCCCAGAACTCAGAAGACAGAAGCAGTCAGATTTCTGAGTTCAAGGCCAACCTGGTCTACAGAACAAGTCCCAGGACAGTCAGGGCTGCACAGAGAAACCCTGTCTTGAAAAACCAAAATAAAATACTTGTCAGGCATAAATCAATGTTTTCCTCGTGAATGAACTGAACGATTGGCATGAATGTTTAACATCCATCTCAACATCAAAGGCTAATAGAATAAATCATTGTTACTGTAATCTGAGGTTACAAAGCACAAGTTCATATTTGAGATTGCGTGTAGAATTTTCAAAGCCTCCCTCTGTTGTATCTCTCTCCTCTTTTACTATCACATCAAACCTTTAGAACCAACTCCTTTTTTCAGTACATTTCTCCCTGCCAGTCTCTCGTGGGGTTAACACCGCCATGGCAAACACATTGATGCTTTTAGCTCTCTGGTGAGTATACTAGATGAAAATAGTAGTCAGAATGTGGCAAGCAAACAAACTGCTGGCCTCGTATCCAGGAAGAAAAAAAAAAATCCCACAAATCCTTCAAAGGCTTATTTCTTACCTAAAATTCTCCCCCAGAGGGCGCTCTAACGGTCTAGTCCTGGGGAATGAGCCCAGGACTTAGGGACCTTGAAGGGCACGGAGTCTCACAACTGTAGCAGAGGACCTCCTCCTCAGGGCAGGCATGAGAGCCAGCTACCGAGTCGGTGGCAGAAGCACAGCCAAGTACAGTCTTACATTCTTTTAAGCCTCACCCCTGCTTTCTGCTAACTGCAAACGCAGCTGTATTCTCTCTATAAATAAATAAAGAGCACAAGTGACTTGATCGTGTGACTCAGACCTTCCGCTGTTTGGGAAGTAGCGCAGAAGATGGTTCTTGTTAGAGAGAGGAGGAAGTCCTAAAAGCAGAGACATCGCCGCTGCTGGATGGCGCCCAGGTTGACACGACTGGGAGGCGGTAAAAGTTTTACAAGGTACGGGCTTTTGGGAGGTCCTTACGTTGAAGCCATCAGTCCAAAACGACTGCGATATCCCGCACTTCCCTTTTTCCTGTTCTGCTTGCTTCCTGCTCATGATGTAAATAGTTTGCTTCATCAGTGTTTCCAGTCAATTCTGCGTGGTATCCTCACCCACACCAGGGACCTAAAAGCAACAGTTTCAATCAGATTGGGAGCTCAAATTGTGGCCTCAAACAGACTTATCTTATAAATTAATTATCTGATATATATATTTCGTCATAGCATATCAAACATCCCCATTGTCAGGAAACAAATAGCAACCCGTGCATTTATCTAGAATTACTGTCATTCTGTTGCCTTCACTGATGATCAGCTATTTGTGTTATGTTATGCAATTCTGGCCAGTAGACTGAGCAGAAGCTTGCTTCTCCTCTTCCCAATTGGATAGGGAAGAGTCTTCATTCCCTTTGCTTCTCTGTGCTGCTGTGTAAGACTTACCTCTGCTTCAGACAGGAGGAAGGATGCCTAAGGAGAGACGATTCCCATGCCCTTTAGTAGGGCAGGATCTCGCTGGCTGCCAAGCCAGGCAAGTCCCTGCTCTCGCATGCCTGGCTAAATAATGAGCCCACTATTGTTTAAGCGACATCCAACTGTTATTTTTCTTCCCCACTGAAAACGTCTTGGGAAGGAAACCGATCTTTTTAATGGAGTTATCTCAAGAACCAAGAATCTTAAAAACCACCTCTTCCACTTTAGTTTGAAAGAATACTGACAATGCCATTGCCCAACTTTTCACTGAAAAAAAAAATGAGACAGCATTTCACTAGTCCTGGCTGGCATGGAACTCACTAAACAAGCCAGGTTGGCCTCCGACTCACATGGATCTACCTGCTTCTGCCTTCTGAGTGCTGGGATTAAGGGCATGAGCCACCATGCCAGGCACCAGTGACATTTTGATAAACACAAAAATAGGTGCACACTTTTAATATTATAAGGAGCTATCATACTCCCCACATAATTTCTAAAATATGGATGAGACCTTAACATAGAAAAGATGATATGAATGCCTATAAGAAAATCTACTGATACCAAATGCAAGGTTTTATAGACTTAGTCATGTAAAACTTTAAACTCCTAAACATGACAAACAATTCCATAATCACATCAAGTACAACAACAAATTAAACTACATAAGCACCATGTATATATAAATATGTATATAAAGTATTACATTAAAATTTACTTAATACATGACAATATCTTATAAGCTGGTAAGAAAAACATGTTAAGAGTGGCTGAGAGCGTGTTTATCCAGTAGGTATAAAAATTTTAAATAACATATGCAGTGGAAATAAAGAAACAAAGACACTCCTGTCTTAGAACATCAATTTGCAAAGATTTCTAATGTTGAGGGAAGAGTAGAGAAGATTGTCTTCTAAACGAATAGAATGGTGTTATTAAAATTTGGGAAACAATACACACAATTCAGAATCATCAACACTCTCTATTCCGATTATCTTGGTTGCTGCATTTGTCTTGTAAAAGGTATTAGAATTGTGTGCAGTAACTATCTGTGAAAGCACCTGTGTCTGATGACATATGCTCACACACTCTTTGGTCACACGGTCCCATTTTGGTCAATAAAAGCCTGCATATGATTCTAGTCCCTTAAGACTGTAATGGAGCTGAGAAATACACATTGCCTAGTGACACTGTAGCCATGACAACACCGTTGCACAACACCTTACTTATGTTCTTATGATGATGTTGCTGTAAACAAACTTCCTGGACTGCCCTTCAGATAAAAGTATAGCACACACCAATGTGTAATGGATAGCACTTGATAATGCCAAAATTGACTAAGTTCTTGTATTCATTATGCTGTAATTTTACTTTATTAGCATTTGCTTTTATTTATAAAAAATGCTTACTACACTTGATGTCAGTCAAAAGGCAGAGACGCAATAAGCAATGTTTAGCATAAAGATAGAAATCTGTGTTGCTTGGGAAGCAGCTTTTCATATCTCCCATTCATCTCATTCCTTGATTGTATCAGGGCCACACCAAGTGGCTAATGGATTACATCTTAGTTTGTATGAGACCAGTGTGGGATGTTTCTACAACCATGAAATCTAAGTTTGTGTAAACACACTTTATGATGTTCACACAATGAAAGGTCGCTAAAACATTCACTTCTCATGATGTGTTCCTATCATATAATGTGCGCATCACTATGTGTATACCCACAAACTAAGGAATCATTTAAAAATTAGTACTTCCACAGTAAAACTCTCTCAGCAACAATTTAAGACCATTTCCTATAAACGACATGGAAAATCTTACAAGCTGAAAACACCCTAAAGGATTTTTTCCATATTCTATAAGGCTGTATAGTGACCTACATATGCATATGTGTTTATGTTAACAATAATGATTTTTTTCTTTCTCTCTCTCTTCCTTCCTTCCTTCCTCCCTCCCTGTAGTATTTTGGCCTGTGCCCTTAAGAGGCAGGCCACGCCCACTCCCTTCCAGCTTCCAGCCTCTGACCCCAAATCTCTCTCTCTTCCTGTTCCGCTCCCACGGGAGCAGCGGCCGCTTCTATTCCCTCTCCCCTCTTCTGTCTCTCTCTATCTATCTCTTTATCTTCTTTAATTCTCCCTCCATACCGCCACGTGAAAACCTGGAGACTAGCCGTGGTCTCATGCGCGGTCCCTGCCTGGGACTGGCTGCTTTCCACAGCAAGCCGCCCATATGGTCTCGGGGACCTGCACCAAACTGCAGCAAGCTGCCGGCATCTTTTTTTTTTTTTTAAAAAAAAAAAGAACAACAACACTCCCTACCTCTCTTTTCTTTCTTTCGTTTTTCTTTTCTTTTTTCTCTTGTTTTTCAAGACAGGGTTTCTCTGAATAACAGAATTGGTTGTCCCGGAACTTACTCTGTAGACCAGGCTTGCCTCAAACTCACAGAGATCCACCTGCCTCTGCCTCCTGAGTACTGGGATTAAAGGCTTAAAGGCATGTGCCTCCACACCTGGCTTAGAATGATTTTCAATACTTACATTTAAAAGGTTGAAACACTGGGGACTGGAGAGATGGCTCAGGGTTACGAGCACTGACAGCTCCTTCAGGGGAACTGGGTTCAATGCCCAGCACCCACATGATAGCTCACAACTGTCAATAACTCCAGGATCCAACACCCTCACACAGGCATACATAAAGGCAAAACACCAAGAAGACAAAAATTTAAAAAAGGTTGAAACACGAATGTAACTAAATATCTCACAAATTAGAATCAACTGCGCATATGTTGCTGTCATGATCAGTAGAAAAAGTTAACGTTTTATTGCAAAATACTGGCAATATAAAAGGGGATTGATTTCCAGGTACTACAGGAGACTAGAAACTATCTGCTTGGGACCTGGGTTAAAAAAAAAAAAGAAATTAGCATAGAATATTCCAAATAGCAAAGTGGGAAGAGCTTTGGGAACTCGTGCGGACTGGGACAGACCACCTGGAAAGTGCGAAGACAGACAATACTGGGAAAACAATGGCTGAGCCCAGCTGCTCCACTCTGTGGGAAGGCAACCAGAAGCCACTTCCAAAACATAAGCTCACAAGCTGGGTTGTCCTGGAGTACAAGCCCTTAAATCTGTTCCCAGGTTTGCTTGGGACTGTGTCCCTCCAGCAGGTGGCGCTCATTCGGTCACTTTGAATTTGAGGGCAGTGGCTGGGCGCTGTCTAGAGAGGGGTCCCTTTTAAAAGCCCAGCCACCCTGGGGGCTTGTGGATAAGGAATAAGTACGGTCTGGAAGCCTGGCTTTAACCCACTAGCTCCCTCCGAGCTAGACATGAGCTCTGGGCATGAGAGGCAGCTCTGGAGGGGATGGGGCCTGCTGAGGCACTGACGAGCTAGAAAGCGTAGGCAGCAGGAGACTGGCTTTACCTGTGATGAGCCAAACCCTACCCTCAGCGGTTGGGGGGCAGATCTCATCAACTAGAGTGTGGCATCCACAAGGAGACCAATCTGTAGAGCCCCCTATCTGCCGCTCGAGGTTGTCCAGCCCCCACGCTGAGGTGCCTGCTCCCCAAAGGTTGATTAACACACAGACGCTGAAAGTGCACAGACAAAGACAAAGCTTTTTCCACCTCTAGAGATCTCAGTGCCATGGTTGCCCCCCTCCCCCGCACCACAGTTGAGGGACCCCCAGCTACAGCATTAGCCACAGCAGAGACTCCATCTTGGGAGTCTCAGGAGGGTGAGAAACCTGCACAGGTCATAGATTGCAAAGCGAAGGATGGCTAGCAAGGGCCCCTGGTACATAAAGAAGTGAAGATAGTTGGAGACATTAGACTTTTGTCCAGGACAGGCCAAACATCAGCATAAATCACAGGACAAACAAGGGCCTTCAGTCTAGCAGACCCTCCCTGGTATATATAACTGGCAGTTTCCAAGGTTTAAGAACCTGTAAAGAAACTGTTCCAATACTTCATCTTTTCTACCGTGTGCGTGCGTGTGTGTGTACATATGGACATATGCAAATGATACATACCTACAGGTATGCATGCACTTGTGTGTATATGTGTGTAAGGCCAGAACTCAATACACATAACTAAAAATAAAATATATCTAGTATATATAATGAAATGAAATATATCTTAATATATAGAGAGGAGGATACTGTGGAACTGGTTTACATGATAGGGACTGAGTAGTCCAACAATGGACGCCTGCAAACAGAAATCCAGCAACTCAATAGTTGTTCAATCCAAGAAGCTGAGTGCCTTAGAGGTATCACTGAAGGCTTGGGGTTTACTTGAGGGCCATTGGCATTGGGACTGTGTATAAAGTCCAAGGAAGCTGGAGTCGGGTGTCTGAGGACAATGACGGTACACTTGGGTACAATGATGGGTACACTTGGTAAGGACATAAAAGGGACTTCATTCTTAGTGAGCCCTTCAGCCTCCTTCAGCCTCTTTCTATCCTGGCTCCCGACCTGTTGGATGATACCACCAATACTTAGGTCAGATATCCCATATGCCAATCTTCTAGAGGAAATCCTCCACAGACATACCAGAACTGCTTCCACCAGTTCTAAGCATCTGTTAATCCAGTCAAGTTGACATTATGACCAGCCAAACATCATACTGAGTGACCACGGCTACATCACTAAAACTAAACCTAAGATCCTTCACTATAAAATAGAAATGCCGGCCTATGGGAGTTAAAGGTAATTTATGCAAAGATTACAAGATATATCAATATCAAACATGTCCCCATTTTAATCTCTAATATAAAATATTGAAGCGAATATTTAACATTGGACAAGCAACTTAAGTTTTTTTGTACTTCACTTTTCTTATCCGTAAGAAAAATTCTATTTCTTACCTACCTCCAATTTTCTCTGCAGAAGAGAAATCTTGTCACCATTATCATCATCTACATTAAGTGCTTTACCCTTCTCAGCTGTCAAGCCTACTTCCTCATTAGGGGTGGGTAAAAGGCTGTTCAGTGTGACTGTCATTCAGCACTTCTTTCTGGATTCACATCATCCAGGAGGGCCTGAGACCCCTGCAAGTACTGTCAATCATTTACTGGGAAGTCATGTACTCGCTGACAATCTGGGTCCAGGAATTGTATGAGATCCTTTCTCTTGGTCTGGGATTCTCTGATAATTGCTCAAATTGTTTCGTTGCCGAAACTCCTGAACAGTTATGGCTCAAACCGTAAAATCTCACCTATGCAAACGTGTGAAAGTGGGGTGACAGTGTCCCCTCACTCATGGTTGATGTGATGCTGTCAGGGCTCAGTTTAAACAAGGCTCAACCCTTCAGCCCTCCAACCTGACTCACCAGTCAATCATTCCGTAGTTATTTTCTCTTCTCCCATGAGGAGATTCCTGAATTGCTATGTTAAGGAAGGAAGTAAAACAGAAGAGAAAAATGTCCTCAGACAACTATATAAGATGATAGCAGGCATAATCTAAGGGGAGAACAAATAAGCAGGATGGTAATTCAAAGGTAAATTGGGAGCCAGGGACTAACAAAAGAGAATTATAAAGAGAGTGACCCAATTCCCATTCTATGGGGAATAAAAACCAATACCTCACCCAATCAAAACTGTTGGTTACAAAAGTGTTCATTTAAGACTTGCAATCGTAAACAATTGTTCTAATCAAAGAGTCAGTCAGGTCACAACAGGTGGTATGTAAACATCTGGTTAGTGAAATGAGCCTTAAAAACCAGATAAATGGTTCTAGCATCACTCTAAAAGCAGCCGCTTTCTTCTTGTGCCTTTCTACACAGCCATGAGAAACGGAGAACATGTGATGAGTGTCAGTGAAACAGGGGTGGAAGTAGGGCAAAGTTCATCACTTACCTGGAGGCCAGGGAAGGGCAAGTACATCGTATGTGCACACAAACCATGGTGATGACAAGATCCACAGTGTGAAGTCGACTTCCTTATTTCATGAATCAACACCAAGGATCTTAGCTTAAAGCGTATATATGTGTCCTAACTTTCAAAATATTTAATAGATTTGATGGCTTACCAAGGATTTGCCTTATTTTTTATTTTTTATTTTTTTGGCTTAGATAGAACATAGAAAATGTAAGGAAAAAATCCATTAAATAGCACTGTTTCTCCCTTCCTCCCACAAACCAGTTCCGAAGGAAGGAACTTACAACTTGATGCCTTCCATTCAGGTGGGGAAGGCATGGCAGTGTTAACTATCACTGGCTTCTTTGTGCCTTTAATTGCAAGGGGTTCGTTCTCTACATGTCCAGCTATGGGTTCTATTGTAGCATAGAATCACTTAGTCTTTGCTAATATTTTAAACATGAGTTAACAACTCTGGTTGCCTAAAATATTCATCGCATTTTCCAAATAGAATATTGGAAGAGATATTTGAGGAAAACAATCTCTCGACTCTAAGGTGAATATCTAAGTATAGTCAATTTGAAAAGACACCTGGGCAAGTAAAATACAAAAACTTATTTAATACAATTACTTATGCTGTGGTGACCCCCAATCATAAAATTATTTTTGTTACCACTAACTGTAATTTTACTACTGTTATGTATCATAACGCAAATATTTTTGGAGATGGAGGTTTGCCAAAGGGGTCATGACCAACTGGCAAACCACTGCAGTAGAAGAAAACTTTTTTAAAAAATGCACAATCCAACCCTTTCATAAAGTATTTAATCATTCCTAAGGCATCCCTATTAAAAGAATTACTTAGAGGCACCTCCCAGTGGAGAGCTTTCTATTTTCAGACATGTTTATATGTGTCAGGACAGCCAGTGTCTACAGCAGACGGTCTAGCTATGGTATGAACGTACACTACCCCACATAGGCTCCGGAGTTCCAACACCTGGCCCCCAGCTCAGAACAGTGTTTGGGAAAGTTCTAGAAGTATTAGGAAGTAAAGCTTCCTTGGAAGAAATGGATCATGGGTATAGGCCTGTAGCTTTTATAGCTTGGCTTCACTTCTGATTCACTTTCTACTTCCTGGTTGCAAATGCAGCCCATGACCAAATGGGCTCCTGTTCCTTCTGCCATGCCTTCCCCACCAGAAAGGAAGGCATCAAGTTGTAAGTTCCTTCCTTCGGAACTGGTTTGTGGGAGGAAGGCAGAAACAGTGCCCTTGTACGGTTTCTTTAGCTCTCAGCAGCAAAATGTTCTTCATTCCTCTCACAAGCCTGTTCCAGAGGCCTAAGGATGGCAGAGGTGAGTCACTCAGGACCTACAGGTCAGCCGCACTTCCTGTTCACTCCCTGCTTCCTCACTGTGGATGCAGTGTGACCAGCCATCACCCTTCTCCTTCTCCCATGTCTTGCCTACCATAATGGAACACATCCCCTTGAACAAAGCAGAGTACATCTTCCTTCCTGAAATTGCTTCTTGTTTGATATTTTGTCAGAGAAATGAGAAAAGCAATTGATATACTAATTAGATAAATCCAGTCAGGTAAAGGGTCTCTGCTAAGTACTAAACCAGGATGTAAGCTCCTTCTATGCTTGGCAGGTAGCTCCAAAGCTACCAGTACCATCATCAGTCCAGTAAAAAGAGAACAGAAGACTACAAACAAGATAACAATGGCCCAGGCCTGAAAGCAATAAATATTGTACTCCGCTAGTCAGAACTCAGCCAGGCAGACTGCCTGGGGGAGGAGGGAATATATTAATCCATGTACCACTAATAAGGAGGCATGAGCCTGGTGAATGGCAAACTGATCTCTGGCCCACTTTTACCCATCAGAGAGTCCATTAGGATCTGGATTCCTCAGAGATGGCTCCCGATTCTGCCCCAGCACAAAACAGGCTTCACCCTTCCTCTCAAGAAAATCCTTCAAATGCATAAAAGCGATCTCACGTTCCCCATATGACATATGTTCTTTAATCTCAAGATCTAATTTTCTTTTTCTTCTTATGATGTCATTGATATGCAGGTATTTGAAATCATTTGATATTAAGATAAGCAAACTCGCATGTTTCCACTCTCCTCAAAAGCATGAATTCATTAGGTATCCCATAACTGATAAACAAAATAAAACTCTTAAAGAATCCATAAGTTATTTACACTCAGAGTAACAATTTAATACATATTTTTAAATGCATGCCATACATGGTGTGGTAGTTTGATTGTAATTGGACTACATAATTTCATAAAAAGTAGCATTATTAGGAGGTATGACTTCATTAAAGTGGGCATGGCCTTGGAGTAAGTGTGACATTGAGGGGGTGAGCTTTGAGGATTCCTATGCTCAGGATACTGCCAAGTATCTCAGTCAACATCCTACTGCCTGCAAGATATAACACTCTCAGCTCCAGCACCGTGTCTGCCTGTTATGCCCGCTGCCGGGCTCTCCATCATTGTGATAATGGACAGAACCTCTGAAACTGTAAGCCAACCACCCCCATTAAATGTTTTCTTTAAATAGAAACAGTCATAAAAAGTCTCCCAGCCCCAAAAAAGCCCAAGACCAGATGGTTTCTGCACAGAATTCTACAAGATTTTCAAAGAAGAACTAATATCAATACTCCTCAAATTGTTCCACACAATAGAAATAGAAGGAACATTGCCAAACTCTTTTTGTGAGGCTACAATTACCATGATACCCAAACTACCCAAAGACATTACTAAGAAAGAGAATTACAGATCAATCTCACTCATGAACATTGATGCAAAAATATTCACTAAAATACTGGCAAACTGAATCCAAGAACACTTCAGAAAAATCATCCACCATGATCAAGTCAGCTTCATCCCAGAGATGCAGGGATGGTTCAACATACCAAAATCTGTCAATGTAACCCACCATATAATTAAACAAACAAACAAAAACCCCACATAATCATCTCATTAGATGCTGAAAAATTCTTCGACAAAATACAACATCCCTTTATGATAAAGGTCCTAGAGAGAGCAGGTATCCAGGGAATATATCTAAACAAAATAAAGGCAATATACAGCAAGCCAACAGCCTACATCAAACTAAATGAAAAAAAACTCAAAGCAATCCCACTAAAATCAAAAAGAAGACAAGATTGTCCACTTTCTCTATACCTATTCAATATAGTACTTGAGATTCTAGCTAGAGCAATAAGACAACAAACAAAGATCAAGGGGATACAAATCAGAAAAGAAGAAGTCAAACTCTCACTATTTGGTGATGATATGATAGTTTATATAAGTGAGCCCAAAAATTATACCAAGGAACTTCTTCAGCTGATAAACACCCTCAGCAATGTAGCAGGATACAAGATTAACTAAAAAAAAAAAAAACCCAGTAGCCCTCCTTTATACAGATTGTAAAAGGGCTGAGAAAGAAATCATAGAAACATCATACTTCACAATAGCCACAAATAACATAAAATATCTTGGAGTAACTTTAACCAAATAAGGGGAAGACTTGTATGACAAGAACTTTAAACCTTTGAAGAAAGAAATTGAAGAAGACACCAGAAAATGGAAAGATCTCCCATGTTCAAGGGTAGGTAGAATTAACGTAGTAAAAATGGCAATCTTACCAAAAGCAATCTGCAGATTGAATGCAATGCCCATCAAAATCCCAACACAATTCTTCACAGACCTTGAAAGAACAATACTCAACTCCATATGAAAAAGCAAAAGACCCAGGATAGCCAAAACAATCCTGTACAATAAAGGAACTTCTGGAGGTATCACAATCCCTGACTTCAAACTCTACTACAGAGCTACAGTACTAAAACCAGCCTGGTTATGGCATAAAAAAGACAGGAGGACCAATGGAACTGAGTCAAAGACCCAGATATCAATCCACACACCTACGAACACCCAATTTTTGACAAAGAAGCAAAAAACATAAAATGGAAAAAAGAAAGCACATTTAAAATATGGTGCTGGCATAACTGGATATCAACACGTAAAAGAATAAAAATAGATTCACATCTATTGCCGTGCACAAAACTCAAGTCCAAATGGATCAAAGAGCTCAACATAAAACCAACCACACTGAACCTTATAGAAGAGAAAGTAGGAAGTACACTTGAACACATAGGCACAGGAGACTACTTCCTAACTATAACCCCAGTAGCACAGACACTGAGAGCAACAATTAATAAATGGGACCTCCTGAAATTGAGAAGCTTCTGTAAAACAAAGAACGTGGTCAACAAAACAAAACGCCAGTCTATAGAATGGGAAAAGATCTTCACCAACCCAATATCAGATAGAGGGCTGATCTCCAAAGTATAAAAAGAACTCAAGAAATTGGTCATCGAACAAAGAATCCAATAAAAAAATGGGGTGTAGGCAGAAACTTCATGTTCATTTCCCGACATCTCAGATGCAATAATCACATAGAAACTATATTAATTGGCATTGTTTGGCCAATGACTCAGGTGTATTTCTAGCTAGCTCTTACATCTTAAATTAACCCATTTTGATAAACTGTATTGCCACAAGGCTATAGTTTACTGGGTAAGGTTCTGTTCTGGCATCTTTGGCAGCTACAGGGTGTCTCTTTGACTCTACATATTCTCTCTATATATCTCTGTTTGGATTTCCCACCTGGCTTTAATCTGCTAAGCCATTAGCCAAAACATCTTTATTAGCCAATAAAAGCAACACATATACAGAAGGACATCCCACATAAATGGAGTATGGACTTAAACAGAGAGCTCTCAACAAATGAATCTAAAATGGCTGAAAGACACTTAAGAAAATACCCAATATCCTTAGCAATCAGAGAAATGCAAATCAAAACAATTCTGAGATTCCACCGTACCCATGTAAGAATAGCCAAGATCAAAAACATTGATGACAGTTTATGCTGAAGAGGATGTGGGGTAAAGGGAACATTCCTCCATTACTGGTGGGAGTGCAAGCTAGTATAGCCACTTTGGAGATCAGTATGGTGATTTCTCAGAAAATTAAGAAACAACCTTACTCAAGACCTATAGCAGGAATGAGCGGGTGGGTCACGTCCTGGCACTTGGCTAGCTTAACCCCCAAATAACCACACAGAAATTGTATTAATTAAATTACTGCCTGGCCCATTGTATCTAGCCTCTTCTTGGCCAACTCTCACATCCTGATCTAACCCATTTCTACCAATCTGTGTTCACATGGCTTACTGGGAAAGATTGTAGCCAGCATCAGTCTCAGACAGGAGTTTCATGGTGTCTGCCACACTGCCTTCTTCCCAGCATTCCCTTCTGTCTACTCTGCCTACCCGATTTCTGCCCTATCAAAAGGCCAAGGCAGTTTCTTTATTCACCAATGAAAATAACACTAATAGAGAAGAACCTCCTATACCATTTCCCCTTTTTCTGTTTAAACAAAAAAGAAAGGCTTTCATTTTAACATAGTAAAATTACATATAACAAAACAGTTATCAAGCAAGAATTACAGTTACAATATTTATATCTATTTTATCTTTTATCATAACAAAGGGAAATGATAACTATAACTATCTATCTATTCTTTAACTCCATCAAAGACTCCAGAAGGATATAATATTACCTAAGTAAACAAGAAGTAAGCAACTTTCAAAACTCTAGAAGTGACAGAGACATCTCACTTCCTGGACAGTCACGCAAAGTTATTTTGTACCATTGGGGCATCCATCTTCAGCCTACAGGCTCATAGTATCCAACAGACTTTTTTATAAAGCAGGAAATTCCAAAGACAGTTCAGTCACTTTTTTCTGTGTCCTGCAGAATGTCTCACAGACCCTTTCATGAATCAGGAACCCTGAAGGATCATCTCAACCTTTAGGCAAGTTCAGCAGTCCTCTTTCTGTGGGTTCTTTGTGTCCAGTTTATGCAACAGTCTAGGCAAGAGCAGTTTCTTGCTCAAATGGCTAACAAACTCCATAAGGAGCCTCTTCAATGCCCATTTTTCTCTTGAAGTAGATTGGTGCTGCCAGGAGCAGATATGTCTCATTGTCATGAAAAGCCCTAAGTTATTAAAACATTAAATGCCATATTCTGTAGTCTTTGAAAGATATGAAGAATGCCTGTTTAACTGAAAAATATCTCTATATATCTAGAAAATCTAACTAACATGACTACAAACTTGACTATTATAGATGACTATTAACCTATATTTCTTAATTATATATTACATTTTTAAATGAACTACACAATCACAATACCTTAATCAAGAGCAGAAATAGACATATAACAAGATTGACCTTAAATTTATATCAACAAACCAAGATTCATAGCAATGCAAATTAATCATATCTATATCATATCCCCCTTTAAATGTAAAAGAACATTTATAAACAATATTTGGGAATATGGGCACAGTTATTTCTCTCTAAACTGCTTCGTGCTGAATGGGGGTGCTGTTAATCAGGTCTTTCATGGTGTGCTAGGTTCATCGCAGTCACCAGTTGAGTGAAGTAATTTTCTGAAAGTGTTCATGGTGACCTTTCAGGAGGGCGTGGTCTATCATACCATATTGGTCTAGAAGCAATTCACAGGTACTCATCTTCTGTGAAAACAAAACAAGAAACTCTTTTCCAAACCATCATATCCTTAGACCCAAATTTTGAAGTCATGATACCTTTAGAACATACGTGCTGGTTTAGCTTAGCAGACCACACAATGAAATGTTTCTCTGTATTTAGCTCCTTCACAGTCAAAAAATTTAAAGAAAACACAACAGTACATATAATCCAGACTCTCTGTGAATCTTCCATTTTTACATGGCTTATTCTTTTTTACTTCCTTTAATCTATGATTATCTGTACTCTGTCTCTTGAAAGACTTTACCCTTTTTTTTTAAAGCATCAACTTTATTTCATGACTCTCTATACTCTTTTTCTTTTCTCTCCCAAGCCTACGTACACCCATCCAACACTGTGACACATTTAGAGGTCTTTTATATCTGAATCTGTCCTATTGCATTGTCTTTAATTCTCTACTGTCTTGAAGAGCTTTTTAAAATAACCAAGCAGCTTGTTTGCATCTGCTCTGGATGTTGGCTCCACCTCTCTCCAATTTAAAAATGGTGGACATACTGTTTCTGATAGCTCTGGGACTGCCAGGCAGGAGCTGCTCTCGGCAGTCCAACCCAGAGAATGAGCGTGCAACATATAAACGCTTTTTATCTGAGTTACAGCCAAATCTGCCACTCAGAGCACTGCACAGCCTGGAAACATCTCTGTGAATGGCAGCAGAAATCCGCCATGCTCTCCTGCCCGCCTAAGCCTGATCCAGGCAGGGAGTGCTGAGTCACAGGCATGGTGTCAGCCAGTTTCCTCCTAACCCCAGTGGGCACAGAAACACCTGGGTAGCCAGAGTTCACACTGGTGGCATAGCCCAGGAAGCCTATTTTAAAACCATGCAGCTTTATTGGGGAGTACGGCTGCTGAGTCAGGAAAAACTTGCAGCACACTGCCAGCAAACAGCAAAAACTCTGTTAAACTCTGTATTCTTTTCGAATATCTCTCAGATTTTATGTGGAGTCAGTTAACCATATTGAGACGCCACTCTGTTGTGAGGAGCATGGGGCCCCTTTGTTCCATCCTTCCCAGCTAGCTTACACCCGAAATAATCACACAGAAATCGTATTAATTAAATTATTGCCTGGCCAATTTCTGCCCTATCAAAAGGCCAAGGCAGTTTCTTTATTCACCAATGAAAGCAACACAAATACAGAAGAACCAGAAATACCACTTTTGGATATATATCCAAAGGATGCTCAATCATAACACAAGTATATGTGCTCAACTATGTTCATAGAAGCATTATTTGTCAAAGCCAAAACCTGTAAATAACTTAAATGTCCCTCAACTGAAGAATGGATAAGGAACACATTGAGTGAGGTAACCTAGACCAGAAAGACAAATATCATATGTACTCACTCATAAGTGGTTTTTAGACATAAAGCAAAGAAAAACCAACCTACAATTCACAATCCAAGAGAACCTAGATAACAAAAGGACCCTAAGAGAGATATACTCTCCAATGCAGACCTTGGCAAGTAGTATTGTCAGGTAGTTGGGTCCTGGAGCTCACTCTGTAGACCATGCTGGCCTCAAATTCACAGAGATCCACCTGTCTCTGTCTCCCATGTGCTAGAATTAAAGGCATGCAACACCACTGCCCAGCCAGTCTATTAGTTTATTATAGTAGCCTTACTGAACTAAAACACCTCCCAAGTGGGGCAGCAGGCTTTTTACACTTGAAGGCTGTATACCAAACAGATACTTTCCAAACTCCCTAAATAAGGATCCTGCAGAACTCACACCCAGCCTAAATGCTGCTGCCATCCAGAGATACCCACTGTTCTCTGTTGGGAGCAGTGAACCCCTAGATCCTGAATTTCTTGTAAACACTTGTTTTCCCCTGATCTGAGTGCCTACAGCTGCTCTGAGCACAAGACCCTCAGGAGTTCCTGATGGCAGGGAGTGATTTCTGGTGGGTTTGGCTGGGGCATGGCTATCTCTATATAAGCTGCCCCTGAGAACAATAAAGGGGGCATTCTTGGGGCATTCTGGCATCAAGGATGACCCGTCTCTCTCTCTCTGTCTTTCTCTATGTGAGTTTTTATGTGTTTCAATCTCCAGCCCCTTGCCCGGTTCACGAATGGTATGGCGGCACATAGAGCGCAGACAGGCATCGTGGGCTGCAAGTGGAGGTCCCAACAAGATCGGGAACTAGGGAACGCTGAGAGGTTGCCCTCAGGAGTGGTGAGGGTGGATTGGGGAGTGGTATGTGCTTTTTCATCCCTAGAGACGCTCTGTGGGATGCTCTCCGAAACAGGAGGTTAAATTAAAAAGCCTCAAAAAGGAAAAAGAGTAAAAAACGTACAAAAAAAGTAAAAAGAGTACAAAAAAAGAGTAAAAAAGAGTAAGTTTAAAACAGTATATAGGTGCACTTTCATCCCCAGAGACGCTCTGAGGGAAGCCCTCGGAAGACTAGCCAGTTGAAAAATAATAAAGAGGAGGCAGGAGGATGAATTGAAGGCCTAAGAAAGATAAAATGTGTGCAGATGTGTGTTATTATGTTGATTGTGTTGTCTTGTGTTCTGGACTGGAGAAAGACATTTGAATTTGGGAACTGCTAAGAAAGGTATTTTGACTTTTAAAAACTGGCGTAAGGATTTGATGCTTTGGAAAAGAGGTTCTGCTTTTGTCTCCACAGAGGATGAGAACCTGAGGATTTATTTCAGATTCATGTCGTTTGATTCACCGAGACCTCCTGAAATGTTGCAGTAAAATACCCCCCAAAATGCAGCACCCCCACTCAGCAGGAAGTAGCCAGACAGGTTGACAATGCCCAAATTCCCTAAAAGATTGTTTAAGTGGGGCCCCTTCAGTGGCTCTGGAACAGCAAGCCTGCTTTCCCGAGTTCCATTCCACTCCATGCACCAGTTTGGACCCAGAGTGAATGTTGCTGGGGTCAGAAGGCAGCTGGAGCAGAGCTTTTAGGCTGTGGTGGAAGGCACGTTACCCTGGCCCAGTTGGTGCCCAGCCTGGGGAATGCCTTGGCAGTGCCAGAAGTATCAGCAAATGCGGCAACAAGTGCTGGAGCCAAGACAAGCTGGAGCTGCACAGACCCCGCTGGGCTACCTGAGAAGGCAGCAGCGGGGCAAGGAGAAGGTGGTGGCAGTTCCAGGCTCTGCACAGCCAAGAGTCTGCGGCCATGAGTGGTGGGCTTTCCCGCAGCACCCGAGAAACCCGCGTAGTGGCAGCGCAAGGTATCTGAGCCTGCCTGCTGCCCAAACCGGTTGTGGTGGTGCACACTGGTAGGATTTGCTAAAGGAGGCAAAGGCAGGAGGAACTGTCAAGCCATCCTGGAGACTTCGGGATCACCACGGGTGGCCGCTATTGTCACTGCTGCAGCCTCCTTCATGGCAGTTGAAATTGTCAGCCAGACGGCTGCTGTGACTGTCTTGTAGCTGGCACCAGCATTTAATATCATTCACGTTGACTGTAGAATGAGCAAGTTCACTAGGGCATTTTCCAGCTTATAAGAACAGTTGGATTTCTTGTGGAATTTGCATGTAGTTAGTTATTCTTTTTTCTAATTATATAAAAATAATAGGGGTGAGATGTTGGGAGCAGTGAACCCCTAGATCCTGAATTTCTTGTAAACTTGTTTTCCCCTGATCTGAGTGCCTACAGCTGCTCTGAGCACAAGACCCTCAGGAGTTCCTGATGGCAGGGGAGTGGTTTCTGGTGTGTTTGGCTGGAGCGTGGCTATCTCTATATAAGCTCCCCTGCGCACAATAAAGAGGCCATTCTTGGGGCATTCCTGTTTCAAGGATGACCTGTGTCTCTGTCTCTGTGTGTTTGTGTTTCAATCTTCAGCCCCTTGCCCGGTTCATGAACTGTATGGTGACGCATAGAGCACAGACGGGGTGTGGTGCACCACAGTTCTGTGTCCTAACCACTTACCAAACCTAGACATGTGGCTTCACCAGATTTAGGGGCCTGGGATGTACCCAGGACTGAAAAGAGAAATGGTCAATCAAACCTCCTCAGATGCAACACATGGAAGAGAAGGACTTTGGACTCACAGGCCAAGAAGCTGATAAAGTTCATGTCTTTTCCCAACACAGCATCTAAAACTCAGCTAGCCACATCAAGACCAGGAGTTCCCAAGGCCAAGTTGCTACCACTTGTTGTAACCTTCCTCTAGTCACAGGGTCACACTTGTTGCAGGCCATTATTTGGATTCTGTATAAATGTAAGCAATGTTTCCCTGGACTAGGAGGCTGTGTAGCTAACATAGCCTCATGACATAGAGCAGAAAAGGGTCTTAGTTTCATTAAGCTGAGGCCAGAGGCTTTGAGGGTCACTCTTCTCACCAAATATCCTTCCTGCTACTGAAAATAATTCCATAATTTGAGTCACCCATTGAGAAAACAGGCAAATTGTTCATTCCCTTAATCTGATTTTGGTGGCACCCATTCACTTCTCCAGAAGTTTAAGTGGGTCTCCATATGCTGGGTAACCTGAAAGTATCAGGGAGCTGCATATTACTGAAGATCAGGAAAACCACCAGGATAGGACTGTTAGGAGCAAAGACTTTCAGTGCTTATGCTTTTAGTCGTCTCCGCCTTGATTGTGACTGCTGGTGAGACAGAGTGGGCAATTTATATAATGAGCTTTGCTTAGCATCGCTTACACAGGGCCTTTCTTTCCGACTCTCTTCTCATCTTTCAGCTTATAAAGCTGTGTTCATTTTGCAGCCAATGTTGTATGGGGGAAGTTATAATGCAGACACGCCATTTTCAGTGGCACTGAAAAAAGAGAACCTTAAAGTAGTCAAAAGGTTATACCACCTCCCTGCATCTCCTCCTGTTTACTAGATAATTCCATGTTTGTTGACATGAGAAAATGCAATGTAATAAAGAATGTAGAGAAAGAAAACATCTTCTCTAGATGATCATAAAGACAGGGAAGACATCAAGAGATAACAGAATCTACAGGGTGATGTTGCTTGAGTTCATCCTGTGTGGTCCTGCGTTGGACACTCAGAAAAGCCTCAGACTTGAGTCCCATCTTTGAAAAACTCTAACTTAAAATTCATAAAAGCTGCCAACAATAAACCCTGGTGAAGTTGAGTATCGCATGGACATAATGAATACCAATGAATAACTCCTAAAGAGGAGATGACATCAATGTCCAGGTAGAGGACAGAAGACATGAACTATAAACAAGTAAGTACAAAGGGGGCGGCCAGAAGCTGATTTCATTTGAGGTTCTAGAAATCAGCCAGATAGAACGTTGAGCGGTTATGGAGTTTACATAGAGCACAGTCTTAATATTTGACGCAGCCCAGCTTAGCAAATAATTTGTGTAGAGAAGATGATTTATTTTATCTCTCTCCAAAACATACACATTTCTAACAAATAACAAATTCATCATTTATTTCTTGACAGTTTCCTTATGAGTGGAGATTTCTGCAGATCGAAAAAAAAAAATCACTAACAAAAATCCCCAAACCTCTTGATGTAATTTCTCATATGTCACGTGTAGTTTTAAACTGTGTGACAAAATTGAGGTCAATGCCAGCGATTCAAAGATATTTTATCGCCTGACCATCTTAGTTTATGTGAGAAAATTGTGTGCTGTTCTCATGACAACGTCACTTAAGGACATTCTTCTCAGACTGTATCCCTGTTGCTAAGCAACGTGTGACTGTATCTTCCGTTGATCACTTCCTGTGGTTCTTTTCATGCAGGGCCTAGTATCTGAGTGAATCTAGAACACCCAGGAGATCATAAGTACTCCATGATAATCAGTGCTTCAGTCTCCACAACATTTTCCAAGCTCTTTCCACTCTGTTTCCTTCTAGCCCCCTGTTTCTTTAGCCTCTGGTGCCGGTTCCTCTACTTTATGTCCTATCTATAGCATAGAGTTTTTGCTTTTTCGACAAAATATCTTCCCCAAATTCTGATGTGAACCAACCACTGCTTTTCTTCAGTTTTCAGTGATTTCTCACCACATATCCCATATAGCAACAGCCTTGAAAGTATGTGCAGTTCTGTACGTACATACCAAAACTATTCAAAGGAGCACTCAAGTAAGATCACTTTAAACAAACCGATTGGCAGATATATCCCATCTCTGTTTGCACTTGTTCCTAAAGTCAGTGTCCTGAGAGGTCACGTGGGCTCAAAGAAATTCCCGTAATTGCCTTTTTCTACTAGAAAACAAACAGAAAGAGTCACATTTATTCCAGGTAGCCATGGGAAATTCTCTGTGTTGTAAATGGCCATGGGATGCCATAGAAGTCACTGGTATCACCATAAGTGTGGAGAGAGAACACTTCCCACAAGTGCATGCTACAGGACTGATGGAATCCATGTGCCATGTTTGCAAAGACTAAAGCAGAAATTAAGGAGCCTCAAGGGTTAGGTATCATTCCGGTTATTTTTTTTTTTTCTGTGATTGAGTAGCTAACAAAAGCAATGTAAGGAAGGGTTTATTTTAGTTGACAATTTGAGGGTGCTGGATGGTAGGCAGCACGGTGGCAGGAATGTGAGGCCGCTGGTCACATTGTGTCTCCAGTAAGTAAGCAGGAAAAAAGGCTGGCACTTGCTTTTCCCTTTTCTGATCAAACCAGGACCCCAGCCTATGGAAATAATACGCCCCACCTTAAGGTGGATCTTCCTACCTCAAATAATGGAACCTAGAAAATCTTTTACAGACTTACCCAGAGGCTTCTCTGCTAGATGATTCTAGGTCTCTTCAAGCTAGTTATGATTAAAAATCATCCCAGTCACTAGACAGTGTGATAATGGACCACATGTTCTCTAGGCTACAACTCATAGACTCAAGAGCCACTGGCTGCTGGCACAACAGGATTCCTTCCCTGTTTGTCTAATTATTTATTGGAAAGGGTTCTTAGAACCTTGTGATGGTTTGAGTGGGAATGACCTTGACCCAATCCCCTCCCATAGGTTTATATGTTTGAATGCTTGTTCCCAAGTTGTGGAACTGTTTAGGAAGGATTAGGAGGTGTGATCTTGGAGAAGGAATACCAATGGGAGCAGGCTTTGAGGTTTCAAAAGCCTATGCTATACCCAGTTAGCACTCTCTCTGCCACACAGTGGTTATTACCTCAAGATATTAGCCCTCAGCCAGGTGGGGGTGGCACATGCCTTTAATCCTGCCACTAGGGCGGCAGAGAAAGGCAGATCTCTGTGAGTTCAAGGACAGCCTGTTCTCCAGACTGAGTTCTGTGACACCCAGGACCACACAGGAACACTCCTCCATTGCTGGTGGGAATGCAAACTTGTACAACCACTTTGGAAATCAGTATGGCTATTTCTCAAAAAATTGGGAATCAACCTACCACAGGACCCAGCAATAGTGCTCTTGGGCATATACACAAAAGATGCTCAATCATACTACAAGGACATTTGTTCAACTATGTTCATAGCAGCATTATTTGTAATAGCCAGAACCTGGAAACAACCTAGCTGCCCCTCAACTGAAGAATGGATAAAGAAAATGTGGTACATTTACACATTAGAATATTACTCAGCAGTAAAAAGCAATGACATCTTGAAATTTGCATGTAAATGAATGGAACCAGAAAAAACCATTCTGAGTGAGGTAACCCAGACCCAGAAAGATGAATATGGTATGTACTCACTCATAAGTGGATACTAACTCTAAAGCAAAAGGTATTAAGCCTATAGTTCATGATCCTAGTGAAGCTAAGTAACCCTTAGGTAAACCCTAAGAAAAGCATACATAGATCCACCTGGAAATGGAAAACAGACAAGATCACCTGACAAAATTAGGAGCATGAGGGTTGGGAGAGTAGGGAGGGCAGAAGGGGAAGACAAGGGGAGAAGGGGAGGGGGAGGAGAACTTGAGGGAATGGGATAGTCAAGATGGAGGAAGGACAGAGATGAGAGCAAGGAAAGAGAAATTTTGATTGAGGGAACCATTATGGGGCTAGCAAGAAACCTGGGTCTAGAGAAATTGCCAGGAATCCACAAGGATGACCCCAGATAAGATCCTAAGCAATAATGGAGAAAGTACCCAAACTGGCCTTGCCCTGCACTCAGATTGATGACTATCTTAAATATCACCATAGAACCTTCATCCAGCAACTGATGGAAACAGAGGCAGAGACCACATAGGAGCAATGGACTGAGCTCCCAAAGTCCTGTTGAAATGTGGAAGGAGTGAGGATATGAGCAAAGAGGTCAAGACCATGATGGGGACACCCACTGAAACAGGTTACCTGAGCTAATGGGAGCTCACCAACTCCAGCTGGACAGGGAAGGAAACAGCATAGGTCCAAACCAGTCCCTCTGAATGTGGGTGACAGTTGTATGTCTGGGGAAGACTGTGGACACCAGTTTTTATCCCTACTGCTTGTACTGGCTTTTTGGGAACCTATTCTCTTTGGATGGATGCCTTAGTCAACCTAGATATAGTAGGGAGGGCCTTGGACCTTCCCCAAAGCAGTGTGCCTTACCCTCTGTGATGAGTGGATGGGGTGGGGGTGGGGCTAGGTAGAGGGAAGGAGGGGAGGGAGTAGGAACTGGGATTGGTATATAATATGAAAAAAGATTGTTTTCTTTTAAAAATTAAAAAATTTAGCTTAAAAACCAAACAAAGATATAAGCTCTCAACTCCTGCTCTAGCACCATGCCTGCCTGCCTGCTACCATGCTTCCTGCTATCTGACCATGAACTCTAATGCCCTGGAACCATGGGCCTTAAATCAAATGCTTTCTTTTATAAGTTGGCTCCATCATGGTATTTTGACACAGCAATAGAAAAATAACTAAAACAAACCTACAGCTTTACAAATTTAAAAACGGTGGTAGAGGTGGGACAGACTAGAGATGGCTCATTTGTTAAAGAGGACTTGGGTTTGACTCCCAGCACCTATACGGTAGTTCACAAACATCTATTAACTCCAGTTCCAGGGGAGTCAACGTGCTCTTCTGGCCTTCCCTGAAACTGCATTCATGTAATGATCCTATAAAACACCTATACACATAAAATGAAATTGAATTTTGGACTGGCCTGCCAGCTGCCCCTCACCCCAGATGGGCTGGCACCACTACGATGGACAGATATGTGGTAGGGAAATGGGAGAAAAGGGGAAGTGGAGTGGTTTGTGCACTGAGGAGAGAATCGGAACCGAAAGCGCAAAGGCTGTGAGGAACAGGCTTTTCTGTGGTCTATGCTGCCACCTGGGGCCATGTGATATCCAGGCCTGTGGTGTCACAGAGGGCCATGTCTGGGTCTGTGACCCTACCACAGCTGGGGGCTGTGCTGAAGCCAGTGGCTCATTTTACCACCGTAAATTGTAAGGATGCCCAGGGTCTGAGACACCACCTGAGTCCATGTTGGTATCAGAGACCCACGCTGCCACTGGGTCTGTTCAGATCTGAGTGGCCTGCACTGCCCCCCAAGACCATGGTGACAACCAGGCCCAAGATGTGCCCAATGGCCGTGTCTGAGTCTGTGGTTCTCCTCTAGCCAGGGTCTGTGTTCATGTCCATTGCCTGTGTTACTATTGGAGGGATGGGACAGCTAGCCCTGGTGACTAGGCATGAGAGAACTAGTCTGACCCCTCACTGGCTGTCTCAGCAGGAGAGCTGCACCCATCACTCCTGGTAGAAGTGGTTCCAATGGTGTGGGCATGGGATAGCCGGCCCCAACCTTCTATGGCCTTGGGAGAGCTACTCCACCCACCGCCTGCAGCAAAGGGAGAATTGGCCCTGCCCTCGGAAGAGCTAGTCTCATCCCTCACTTGAGGGGTCTATCCTGGTGGAGGTCCATAATGACCATCTCAGCTGCCACCCAGGCCTATATCCGGGGCTTTGAGTTGGCCCACCCCAACATCTACCCCATCTATGACCTGCTGGAGTTTGTGAAGGGACTGGTCCTATGGAACCAAAGCTTCAGGATCTTCATGACTCAGGGCAACAGCAGGATATTGGGAGAGGAGTTTCGGTGACGGACCAGTATTGATGGTGTACCATAAGCCAGAGGCCTTGAACCAGATCAGCAACTCCTGCAGATGGGGCTGATCGGACAAAAGGGTATATTGTGGAACACACCGAAGCTCCCAAGGCCACTACAACAAATGAATTTGTAAGGGAGAGGTGGGAAAGATGGAGAAGCAAAATGTCCTTCTTTTACTTTTTTAAAAATTTTCTTCTGGGGGGGAGGTTACAAGGGTAGAGAGCAGAGATGGAAGGACAGGAAAATGAGTGGGATTGGGGTGCACGATGGGAAATTCCCAAAGACTCAATAAAAATTGTGTTAAAAATAATTTTTAAAATTAAAAATGGAGTAGAATTGATACAGATACTTGAATTATTTTAATGGGATTTAATATTCATCTATGGGTGCTTAACTTTTGAAAAGAAAGTAGCCTTTATTTTAAGAGATTCAGTGCCAATAAAATGTGTTTATATTTAACGTTTATCAAAATTTATAACATATTCATGAGTTTTCGAGACAAGATGTGTTCTATATCAATTTTGGACAGGTTTCCTGGCCAACCATGCTTACTAATAAATCAGAAAACTGCTTCCATTTTTAAGTTTTCATATGTATTATTGAATTTTAGGTATATAAATAAAGAACTAAGAAATAACTCTATGCTCCTAATACATAAACATAATTCCATCAAGAATACATTTAAGGAAGGACTTAAGTTTCCAGAAAATACTTGAGTGGAAGGTTAGAGGGTGGGAAGAAGGTCAGAGGGCAGGGGTGAGGGATGAGAGGGTAGGGGTGAAGGATGAGAGGGTAGGGGTGAAGGATGAGAGGGTAGGAGTGAGGGACTGAGAGAGATAAAATATGCATCGACAAAATAGATCCTGATGAAATGCCATAGGGAAATCCACTGTTGTGTGTACTACTATAGAGCCGTGTTTGGGTAAGCAAAAGTAATTGTCAAGATGGGATTCTGTGTGTGAGAGTAGCTACCTGCTTCTAGAATGACTTTCTGCAAGTCACCGTCATCAATTTGGTGACAAGGAAGAGGGCGTTGGGCTGTAGAACTGACCATTGTTGTCTTGATGACTGAGATCCTTTCTCAGTCTGGCTGGCAATTACCTGCAGTCTGAGACACAGAAGCCAAAGATAATTAGGATATTTCTAATTGTGCTGGGACTGTCAGAGAGGTCAAAACCAGGAAGCAAAAACTTTCTTGCCAGGAAGGAGCAAACGTAGAACTGAGCAAGGATGCATCCTAGAAAGACAGCCCAGATTCAGATGCTTGGCTGTAACCTGGAAGAATAGCTATATTTAGTGACAAACATTGCTCTCCACTGTCAACATTGGTAGGCCCCTCGTTTAGGATATGTGACCTTGTGACATAAGAGTTCAATGTCAAATAAGCAGATCAGTGTGACTGATGGCCAGAGAATCAGTAAGAGACAAGAGATGCCATACAGTAGCCATCTTTATTTCAAAATATCCTTTCAATGCTTTTAAAGAACACTTGTTCACTAGAGCAGCACAGCCTCCCCCAGATTCTAGTACCTTCCAATACAAAAAGCACACTCTGGCTTAAGCATGCAGAGAGGAAATGATATCACGTGATTGCGACAAGCCGCTTCACTCCTTCTCAGGAGAGGTGTCTTTTGGGGCTGTTTTATCTACAGATGAAAAACACAAATCGTTGTATCTCTTTCATAGAGCTGTTGGTGGGAACTGAAAGGAGAGAAAACATGTAAGTTACTGAAAACAATGCCTGGAGCCCTAGAATACCGTGACTGTTCACTGAAACCATCCTCACCACTTGCAGATTCCCAGCGTGAATGCTTTGTGAGCAGCTTCACAGACCTCAGGTGAGGAAATACGGAGCCTCACTGGAACATCACCTTAGAGGCAGGCATGACTTAGAGAGTCGGGGACTGCAGGAACATCCTGGGCCACCAGCATTTGCCTCTTGCTCTGATGCAGCTTTTATCCAGAGATAATTTTATAGGGAAAATTGTATATTTTGAGATTTATGATTACTTGTGAACGAAAAAGTCCGCCTCACAAGCGGAATCACTAAATTTATGCATTGGGTTTAGAAGGCAGCAGAGGCAATTTAAATGTAAGCTTCAGAAAAGGAGGGGTAAGCAACTGAGGTGTTAACTCAGACACCTAAAATCACACTGAGATTTTTATAGCTGCACAGGGTGAGATGCTTACACTGAGACAGGGAAAAATACATAGGTTCAGGCATAGAGCGTACTGTGTGCCCGTGCGCGCGCACACGCGCGCGCGCACACACACACACACACACACACTATCATGCACAAATGGGAAATACATATCTTCATATATTCTAAGAGTATTCTTTTTATATAGACACCTAAAAATGAAAAAACCTAAAAATATATCTATCCAAATAAGTGCAAGATTTTTATGATAAAATATAGACTTTTTGTTGAAAGACTTTAAAGATTTAAGTAAATGTTCACAGATTTTAAGACAGGATGACAGATTCCCTCCAACTCCTCAACTCAAACAAGATGAATAGTCAAATCCCATCCAAGGTTTTCATATAACTGTGAGCTGTGTCCTAGCTAGGGTTATTATTGCTGTGATGAAATACCATGACCAAAGCAACTTGTGAGGGGAAAGAGTTTGTTTGGCTTATGGTTCCAAATCACTGCTCTAGTCTAGGGCTGAGCGATTCCATGGTTTGGGGCCTCTGCTGGGGGTGCTGGATGTCAATGGTGGATCATGTGACAGAGCAAAATGGCGGACATTACAACCAGAAAGCAGGGTCTCCCAGTCTCCTTTGCTGGCATATCCAGCAACCTCAGGACCTCTTCTTAGGACCTACCTCCTCAAGATTCCACTGCCTCCAAATAGTAGCACCCTGCGAGCTAAGATGTTAGCACAAGGACCTTTGCGGACATTTCTCCAAACCATAGTAGAGATGTAGGCTACTGGGGTCAAATAGAAAGGACAGAGACCGTGCCGTGTTTCAATACAGTTGAAAAATAACAGATAAGAAAAGACGCGGTGTAAGTTTTGGGGCAAGGTTAATGGTCTGGAAAAAGTGAAATGCAATTCTTACCTCTTATGAACATAAAAAAGTTACTGCCAGTAGATGGCGCTTAATGCGAGTCCCACGGCTGGTTTAACTGCAGAGAATAAGAGACTGTGGGGTGTAAATGGGGCATCTGCAGCACGCATCCTCCCTTCATTGGGATCACTGGGAAAGATGGAGCTGGGAGATGCGAAGAGCCAGAGGTTGCTGAGGACTGTTGCAGAACAGTGCTTTCTGGGCATGATAGTCCCATTGCACACATTACAGTGACTGTGGCCACACGTACAAGACCTACATTAGATCAAGCCAGTAAAGATTCCAACATGGATTGCGGAGTGGCTCACGAAGCTCCACTTCTAGCTGAGGAGCTGTTGGCAGTTGAGGGTTGTCAAGGAAGGAGTGTTAATTTTCTTTCTGGGATGCAGCTGGGTAACTGCCCAAGATACAGCCAATGGTTTTATTCCCACAACACATACTTGCAGCACCAATTGGACCTGGTGGTTAAAAGAGGACATACATGAAGTTGGGAGGAAAAGTTTCAGGGGAGGATATGGGAACAGCTGGAAAAGAGGGAATGAAAGTGAATTTAATCAAAGTGTATTATAAACCTGTATGGCATTCTCAAAGAATACTTGTAAAATTTTTAATTGCAAATAAATCTCTACCAAACAGAACAAAGCCTGAAATCTAGGAAGGTTGTTATCATGTACTTGGGCAGGAGAGAGCCATTAAACCAGATACAAAACTTGTCAGCTGGGAATGACTCAACTACGGCAACATTGAACATGTGTGCTCACAATAGACAATAGGAAATGTAGAGGAAGGACACATTTATATCAGAACAAATATTTATATCAAGCATAACTGAAAAATGACTATTACAGTTCATTAAGTAAAACAAAATAACTTTTTCCAAAAGGGCCAAAATACATGCATAGCACTATGCAGAGTGGGAGCATGAAGAGAGGCTCAACGCAAATTAAAACCAACCCTCACATAGACAAATGTTTTTAAAAAAATGTAGTGCTGATGAGTTCTGGGAAGGGCGTTGCGATGGATGAGCACGTATGTGCCTCTTCTGGGAGAGTAAGTGAATGGGGCTGCTTCTGAGAACTAGTTAGCAATAGCTAATAAATTTTAAAGTAAACATGCACGCAGTATTTCACTACTCCAGTTCTTCTCTCTCTATATATATACATATGTGTGTGTGTGTGTGTAGAAATATATATGTAGAAATGTAGAAAAACATATGTTTCAAACATGTGCTTTCAAAGAAAATAATTGGAGAAGCCTTCTACATGTGAATGGGTTCATGATTGTTTCCAGCAGTGGCAGTAAGTGAATATGAGCACCACAATAAATATGCTTGATTCTCACAACCTAAGCAATTACATTTAAATGGAAAATGCATATTTTTCAATGACTTATCTGCCTCTATATATCTGTAAGAGTATATAAACTTAACTATAGAAACATTTATATATAGTAATATGCTATTGGTATCAAGCTAAAATAAAACCATTGCTTATAGTAACTATATATACTGTTAAAATATATTTCTTATGTATTTCAATTTCTAAAAGAATTTGGGATCTCAGACCAAGGAGATGGTTTAGTCGGTAAAGTGCCCACTGACCAAATAAACCTGAGTATCTGAGTTCAGATCCCAGCACCCACATAAAAGCTGGACTTGCCTGGGCATCTCTATAACCCTAGCACAGAGTGGCTGCTAAGTTTGGGGTTTAATGAGAGGTCCTGTCTCAAAAGATAAGGTGCAGAATGATGAAGGAAAACAGCTGATGTCAACCTCTGACTCACACACACACACACACGGGGAGCATGAAGGGAGGGAGGGAGGGGAAGGAAGAGAGAGAGAGAGAACTGGAACCTCAAGCTTAAATTTGAGACTTTTTATTAAGTAATAACAGTGTAATACTGGAAGCAATGCATAGATGTCACCTATTTTAGTAAGGATTTATTTCTTGCATTTGTTATAACAAATTTATGCCTGTTACATAGATTAAAGCTTTAACGTATTAGAGACAATAATAATTTTATTGTAGGTGCTGTTACATCCCAGTTATTATAAGTAACATTCATTAGCAGTTATAACTTTCTTCTCTAACCATGACTCATTATTTCCCATAATTACTATTACTATTTCTTACAAGTATGATGTTCATTGACTTACAAGAAAACCAGAAGCCAGCATAATCCATTAGTCAATCAAGATACTTTTAACTGATTCTGGGCATGGTGGCAGATGCCTATAATCCCAGCACTTGGGAGGCTGAAGCAGTAGGATTTTGACTTCTAGCCCAGTTTGGGCTATATAGTGAGATTCTGTCTCGAAACAAAACAAAATAATAAATATACTTTTGTGAGACATGGAAACAGTCAGTATAATGAAATTGAACTGATAAGCATTGAATGTGGAAGCTGATGCCTGAAGGGGAACTTCTCGGGGCAGACTACATTTAGTTGCTCATCTAACTGGACAGTATCCCATGTTTCCTTCCCTCAAGTGAGCTTTCTTCTTAGCATTCAAAAGCCCTTGAATTAAAAATTAAAAGAATTTAAGTGCCCAGGTGATAGTTTTCCTTCAGGAGAGCTACTTCCTAGAAGTTTATTTCTGACAGACATGCTAAATAGCATTGAGGATATCTATTAAAATATTGCTTGATAAAAGTGTCTGCGAAGTAACTGAATTAGAACAAAATAAGCCAGGAGATAAAGACGTGTGGGAACCAGACAAGAAAGAGGAGGCCAATAGCTTTTGATTCAACTGTGGATCGTCTTTGGTCCTTTCATCCTTCACCTGGAAGACCAGAGGCTGATGTGAGATGCCCCTCTGAATGCTGTGAATGTTTTATTACCATTGGTTAATAAAGAAGCTACTTTGGCCAATGGCAGGACAGAATAGAGCTGGGCATGAAAACTAAACTGAATGCAGGGAGAAAGAAGGCAGAGTCAGAAAATGCCATGTAGCTGCCATAGGAGAAAGATGTTAGACCCTTACCAGTAGGCTGCAACCTCGTGGTGATACATAGATTAATAGAAATGGGTTCTATTAAGAGTTAGTTAGAAATATGTGGGAACCATTGGCCTGTGTTGTGATTAATACAGTTTTGGTGTGATTATTTGTGTCTGGGCAGCCAGGAACAAAAGAGCAGTCTCTGATTACATTCAGTGGATGCAAGTACCCCAGAGAGGAAGAAATAGAGGAATTTGCCTTCTCAAAACTGACCATAAATGGAAAGAGCAGAAAAGAACAGATTTCAGAGAGTTCTCAAGCACAAAACCAAGCTCACATGACACAGGACAAGAAATCACCCATGCAACTAGTGAGCTTTAAGTTAAAGGATATAGATGTAGGCCCATAGTGGTAGTTTGACAGACATAGACAGAACAAATAGACCCCTACGGGAGAAAACATGTCAGAGTTAGTTTTCTACAATACACGCAATTTCGAACCAAAAAAATTCACAGACAGAAATCTTACAAATCAAGATTGAGTAGAGATATTAATCTGCAGAGTTAAATAAAAAGTAAGTTGTAGGTTCAAATTAATCGATAATAGATTTTAAAATGATGTATAATATGCTTAAAGAGCCTGTAAGAGCCAAGTATGGTAGTACAGGCCTGTGGTTCCTCTCTCCTAAAAAGTGTCTACATTTTCTGAATGGTGTCAGATTCCATAGACTGCCTTTGAGTCCAATGACAAATATTTAACTGTTCTACCAACAGTTGGATATACATGGGTCCTTCAGAAGCCTGTGTGACTTGGCACACTCTCAAAGTGGC
>PVIU01015181.1:0-49250 GCA_004026605.1 Ondatra zibethicus
CACACACACACACACACACACACACACACACTAGCTGAAGTCCACCTACCCCTAACCCTGGTCCAAGGAAAGTACCCATCTGAGGAAGAACAGTAACAGAAACCTCTCCCTCAGCCCTCTATACTGGCATGGCCTGACCACACAGGCAAGGCACGTGCAAACCAACACACCAGGAACATGAATGGTAGCTATGACCATGGCCTTCCCAAGACCCTCTCAGTTGCCCAGGCACAGCGGCAGGCTTCCAGGCCTGAACAGCAGACCTGGGAGCCACAGTCACCATCCCCCTCCGGCACAAACTCAGACTAGGCAGCTGAGGAACAGGCTCCGGGAGGGGGCAAACCCCAGAGAGATTTGTGGAGCCCACAATGCGGTGACACAGATCAGTCACAGCTGACTGAGTCATTAGCAATGCCTCCTGCCTCCACTCCCCCATCCACACTGGGGAAGGAGCCGAGAGCACATTTCAGGACTGGGGAAGTAGATAGTGGTAGGGCACTTTCCCAGCATGCCAAGGCCTTACGTTCCACCTCCAGCACTACTGAGGGGGTGAAAAAGTACCACCAATGGAGGCATGTGATTGCATTTGTAGCATCGTGGAAGCTGCATCCAGGTTCGAGGCCAGCCTGCGGCATAGAGACCAACCCTGTCTCAAAGAAGAGGCGAAAACAAGAACCGCCACCCCCAAAAAGAGTCTCTTTCATCATCTGAAACTTGTCTGTGTCAACAGTGCCCGCATGGCTAAAAGAACGACGCCTAAGGTTCTCAACAAGGTGCATGGCACACCCTACGCGTACAGTAAACTTTTCCACTTTATTCCCACTGGCTAGGTTCCAAAAGAGCAAAATAAACCAGTATGGGTCCCCGCTCAGTCCAGAGGGACAACAGGAAGCCGGACACACAGAAATCACCTGACACCCAGTCACCTCCCTCCCTGTTCAATCACCTGTGACTGGATGTACACAGAACATAGTTCAGACTTGAAACTAAGAAATGACTTTGACGACCCTCAAGAGGGAAGCAGCAGATTAAATCCCACCGTCAAGCAGCAAACAATATTCAGTGGCTCAACAAGGATGACATCAGAATAAGGGGCATGAGTCCTCGTCTCGGGTACGAGATCACAGCCTAGGCACGTGATTTGTTAGCTCCCGGGTCATTCTGATGTACAGCCCAAAGGGCTGCTGCTTTTGGGAGCCCTCCAAGAAAGTCGGGGGCAGAACACAAAGGTCTTCTGGTTATCAGAAGGTAAATGAGGAAGGGTGTGTGGATAGAAGAGGGTGCCAGAGTGGACACCCTAAAAAAAAGACATGAGAACATGGAACAGGAAGCCCAGAGTCACCCTCAGAAGGCTAAAGAATGAACTCTGGTGTCTTCTAGTCCTTTCCAGAGACTCCCTAGCACAGAATCTGCACAGTGTTTCCAATGTCTCCATCACTTACCCATCTATCAATATCCCATCAGGGCTTTTAATCCATAGACCACAGCAGAGACCTAGAGTCTACTGTCACCACCAGGTCCCTGTTCCCACAGTTCAAGGAGGAGGGAGCCTGCTTCCACTTTAGGTATTCCCAAGCTGGAACCCCCTCTCCATCAGAAACAAAATGGAGTTTGACTTGCAATTCAGTTCATGCCCGGGGTTGAGGTGGGTGGGTGAGAGAGATAATGGGTTGCTGTAACAACCACAGACAGTCTAACGCCTTTCTCCGAGTCAGGGCTTGTTGGGTGCCCCCGAGGAGCCAACACGGGTAGTTTCTGCTTCCTGAACTCTCTGAACTGGCCCTGGAGTTGACCAGCAAAACCAAAACCAATTTTGCCAGAAGAACTTGACCAGGAAAAGACAATGAGGGGGTCCTGGGGAAGGACAGCCTGTTGGTGAGTCTCCAGGCTACCCAGGGATCAGGGCAGAAGAAGGTGGAAGCATGGCATACCTTGTCAATCACTGACTTGAGGCACAGGGTGTCTGGCTGGCTGCCACAAAATCCCATGGCTAGCCAAAAAACCAGCAAGCAGTAGCTACTCAACAAATATTGATTGATCCATTCTCTTTGCAATAGCTAAATATAGACTGGAGGCACCAGTCGGAACTAGACGCTGTACCTTACCAGAAATCAGGAAGCTGTCAGTTTAAGGAGAGACGCCTGGATGGAAAGAGGCATGCCAACAACTCTATCGACTGCCCACAAGTTGCATCACGGTCTCCATTCACAGGAAAAGTGAACAAGGCTGGAAAAGTCTAGAAACCATCCGTAAACCACTGTGGCCAATCAACAGCAAAGGTCATAGGTCCCCCAGCCTAGACTTGTGGGGTTTTAGAAGACCCTAGACTACCCAGCCCAAGATAAGCTCATGTACCAAACCTCCAGTCACTCTCCTCCAGGCTCCCTTCCGCCACACCAGCCAGGCATTCTTCCTAGGAAAGGCCAGCAAACTCCTACCCAGGAATCCAGTGGAAGCTTCCCTCCAGCAGAGAAGCAAGAATTCCAACACAATTAGCAACTGATTAAAGCTTTTCTCCCTTCCCAGCTTGTAAGCCTGTCATTTTTCTAGGAAATGCACCCGAAATTGCACCGGGAAAGGGCATGTCCAAAATGTCTGGTGTAACATTAGTGGTTTCCGGTTTTACCTTATCAGATTATAATCCCATACCACACATCTCCAGAGCCACACCATAAATCTCACTTATCAAAGGAGAGAAATGGGGGGAGGCTGGAGATTAGGCTCAGTGGTTAAGAGGGAGTACCGCTCTACAAGACTCCAGTTTGGTTCTTAGCACCATATTGGGTGGCTCACAACTGCCTGTAACTTCAGCTCCAGAGTATCTGATCCCTACTTTTGGACTCCACAGGGCACCTGCGCTCAGGAGTGCACACACCCAGAAACACACAATATAAAATAAGGGCTAGAGAGACGGTACAGCAATTAAGAACAGCTGTTGCTCTTGCAGAAGACCCAGGTTTGATTCCTAGTACCCACATCAGGGAGCTTACAACCATTTGTAATTCCAGCTCCAGCTGATCCAATAACCCTTTCTGGCTTCTGTGGGCACTGCACACTGTGGTACACATACACACATGCAGATAAAATACCCATATATATAAAATAACGATAAACAAATCATTTTTAAAAAATAAAAATTAAGAGAAAAATAAGAAAAAAAGATTTAACAATATCCTTTGAGATGTAATTAGATATTTATACCAAAAGGGCATCTATATAGGTAATACTGAGACAACTCTGACTCTCCCTTAAGGAGCCATGATCTTGGGTGTGTTTTCTTTCTGAAAAACCTCTCTTTCTCCTAATCCGCTTAAAGTCTAAATTAAATACATTGAAATGTCTTTAATAGCCGGGCAATGGTGGCACACGCCTTTAATCCCAGCACTTGGAAGACAGAGGCAGGCGAATCTCTGAATCTAGTCTACTGAGCAAGTTCCAGGACAGCCAGGGCTACACAAAGAAACCCTGTCTGAAAAAACAAACAAAACTCTTTAATGATCTTAACTATGCTTCCTACCAGCCTATCCTGAAATTCTTCACTGCGTCAAAGCCTTAAATCCCAGTTTGGCCTGAGATAAGATCCCTAAAAGATTAAGGGGAACGCCTCAGACTGCTGGGGGTGACAGTGTAGTGTCTCTGTCCACCCGCCAGTGGCAGGAAGGCAGGCTTGAGACACCACAGGCAACTTATGTGCGCTTCATATACTGTTCTGGGTGGCTGAAGAGTTCATCACTCTCTTAAAAAGGAACTAGAGACCAAGGTTTATTAATGACAACCACACCTCAGCAAAGCAACTCTAATATACCCAGAAAGAGAGAGAGAAGAGAGTCAGAAAGTGTGGAGGGAGAGTGGGAGTGGGCTCAGTCCTCCAACCTAGCTCCCCTGACCTTGGCCGATCCTCCTGGATTCAGGACCTTGTCAACCACAGCAGCCGCATCCTAGAAGCCACATGCCCTCCAGGAGGGAAGCAGGATCTCCTCTTCAATGTAGCCAAAGCCTCCTTAGGTGAAATGACGTCTGAGAGATCCTAAAATGACTCACCCTGAAGCTGGGCCACCCCCAGAAGCACAACCACCCATCTCAGTGCCACAGAAACAGACACAGGTGGCAGTCACCCACGTCGCCTGCACTGCCACTAGGGACAGGCAGCCTAGTGGATCCCCTAACACCCAAAACGGCAGCAGAGAGGATGTGCTGGCAGGACTGAGGAACAGATGACAGAAGTCCCAAGAAGAGGATGTCCAGCTTCCCATGAGACCCTTCATGGGTAGGCATGGAAGTCTCTCTCTCAAATCGTCCTCTGTCTGCAAGGGCCAGCACAGGGCAAGGACAGGTCTCTTAGATCATGTGGGAAGTCCAGGACCCAGACTCCTATGATTGACTCCAAGATCTTTAGCAGCAGGACTCTGTCTAGATGCAGGGAGCAACCTCTAAATTCCAGGTGGGTTCCTTCAGGATCATCTGGATGGGCAGATGGGGAGAAGACACAGAAGAAGAGGGAAAAAAAGCAGGGGTGAGGCCAGAGTATACTCTCAGAGTAAAAGTCCACAGCCTGGAGACTGTGGCCAGTGTAGAGAGACCCAGCGCTGAGGCCGTGGTGAGGAGGAGAGCAGGTGGGCAGGCTTGGAGTCCATCAGCATCCCCTTTGTGGTATTATACAGACGGGGTAAACAATACCCACTGCTAACCAGATCTGCTTGGTTCGAGAAACAAAGAGACACACACAGTCCCAGGAGTGGTACCAGACTTGAAAGTGGAACACAAATTCTAGCTTTTATCACTATTATTCAAAAATGGAAACTTAGAATTATTTTAAGGGCACTCTCCCAGATTTGACATGCAGAAACTTACTGAGACTTTTTCAAAAGGTGGGCCGAGGAAGGAAGAAGGAGAGGGAGAAGCAGGGGGAAGGAGGGAACTATTGAATAGGCCAAGTGTAATACATCACAGGCTGGACCTAGCCAACAGGTCACTAGCTCACCAAGTCCCAGTCTCTCTCTGAGACAGGCTGATCCCTCCACAGACCAAGTCCTGAAGGACCAGGAATCATGTCACCTCAGCACCAGCCTCCAAGCCCGGGTATCCTAATAAGAAATAAATGTTTCGGGGCTGGAGAGATGGCTCAGAGGTTAAGAACACTGACTGTTCTTCCAGAGGTCCTGAGTTCAATTTCCAGCAACCACATGGTGGCTCACAGCCATCTATAATGAGGTCTGATGCCCTCTTCTAGAATGCAGGCACACATGGAAACTAACACTGTATACAAAATAAAGAAATAAATAAATATTTTTTTTAAAAAAAAGATCCTGTCTCAAAAAACCAAAACCAGTGAAAATAATTAATTCTATATAAAAAGAAAAAAGAAATAAATGTTTCAGTCGGCCTACTTTTGAATCCTACACTGAAGCCGGGACCCACCACACCCAAACCGCTAGTTTAACTTCATAGGAAGGGGGGAAGCTATTTCAAAAAGAAGAAAGGAGAAAGCCAGTCAGAGGTGACGTGCTCACAAACATGGCTATAGACTTGGGCGGCAGGATCTGCTAGTTACAGAGGAAAAGTGGCCGCCACTGAAGCCGGCCCAGACTCCAAAATTACAGAGCAGCGTGGCCCGCACCCCTGCCCCATCCCACCTGCCATTCACTCCTCAGGAATGCAATTACCTCCGGCCCGAGCAAGAGGGCAGTCAGTGCCCGGATGGCCATGTCTGTCCTGCCTAGACCCAGACAGGCATGTTCAGCTAGACCAAGGCATTCCCAGCAGTAGAACTTGGGGGGCAAGCACCATAGGGCAGGCCTAGGGGACTCAGAGGGCCTGCCATCTCTCTGATGCATAGAGAGTGGGGACCCAGAGGGACACTTTGAAAAGTGCTGGGTGCTGGGACTCAGACAGCACCATCTCACCGATCTGATCACATTCCAAGTCAGCAGTATTGTTCTTCATCTGCAGATGGGAAAACGAAGGCACAGAGGGGTCTAAACTTGTCAAGCTACCCATGCGTCTAACCAACATGAATGAATACAGAGAATTATCAAGGACGGCCTTGGAAGATGCACGTGTGTGTATATGTCACATGTATGAACACGGGTATAAGTGTACACACCTATGCATATATGTGTATCTGTATGGATGTGCACCCACATGCATATACAAGTAAGTACATGCACAGGGTGTGTTATGTGTGCACATGTGCCTGATCATGCATGTGTCTTCTATACAAAACATACCTGCATCACTACATATAAGCATATACTAGTGCATGTGAGTCTGTACGCACAGGTATATATACATCTGTATATCTATATGTATACATTAAATGTGTCTGCACACATGTATATGTGTCAGGTGCACACCATGTGCATGCACATCTGTATATACCTTTATGTGTGTGTCTACACTTCCATGTGTGCACACACATATATGTGTGTTTATTTGTATAAAGGGACATAGATGTGTGCACAGGGGTGCATGCCCATACGGACACCTATGTTCCTTGGTTCCCATCTGAGCTGAGTCAGACAACTTGACTCGGGGCTTGGCAGAACTGACACCCGGAAGTCAGGAACTGTGTTTACTTACAAACCACCAGGACAGACTATTAAAAGACGAAGTCTTTTGCGACTTGCAAAAATTAACATTTATATCTGCTCCAGCCAATATCCACCCACTGTGGCAGGCCAACAAGAGAGAGTTGGGGGTCTACCTGACCACTACGTGGCCTGGGATTCTTGTATACTCCTCGAAGCCTGCTTTTGTCCTTTGTGCAGGCCACGGGAGGAAACATAAAACCACGCTGGGTGGGGCTTCTGAAACCTCCCCAGCTAGCCAGGTGCCTGGAACCCAGGCCACCGGGCTAGGAGTCCAGAGTGTGTGAGAACCCACCCACCCTGAGGTGCACCTGGCGCCCAGGCACAACATGGCCGACGTGCAGAGAAGGAAGGCAGAGGGCAGAGGCCGCCTCACTATCTGGTACTTTCAGCATCTTTCTTTTGTTCCTTTAAACTGAAACCAACAGAGCTCTGCCTGATTGATGTCAAGGCTACAGTACAGAGGAAGTGGCCTGACCTTCCACACCCCGTCCCCGCAAAAGCTAACACCCAGGCCCAGAGGGTTGTCTTGGTGGTTAGGAGCACTGCTGGCCTAGCACAGGACCCAGGTTTGAGTCCCAATACCCGTGTGGCAGCGCACACCTCCTCGGGCACCCAGGCATGCATGTGGTGCAAATCACTCATATGCAAAAAATAATAAGTCTAAAAAATTATTTTTAAAAAGAGACAAAAGTTAACGCCCCCTGTGCTGTGTGTGCTGAGCAAATATCGTCTACCATCCACCGCTCTGCTCTTGACTTGCCACTTGTACTCATTTTACAGGTCAAGGGTGCCCAGAGAAGTCCTCTGCCCCTTCCCATTCACACAGAGAGACTGACCCCACAACTCTGGGCCCCGCACCATTCAGGCAGAGTAACTAGGCAAGCACTAAATAAATGACACACTCAGCTCTATGCCGACTCCCTGTCCAGGGTCAGCACAGCCAGAAACTGGTAGAACCTGAACTCCGAACACCTAGCTCCAGAGCCGGGCAGATGCACCTGCCTTGGGAAGCCTCGGCTCGCGTCTCCCGAGAGCCCAACTTTTTCCTGCATTCTTCCTTCCCCGGTGCTGTCTGCTTCCCTGCTGACATCCAAAGTCCCAGGACATGCCACCCCACTCAATACACCAGGGCTATGGGGTGCTGCCCTCCTCCAACACCATGCGCCTCCCATCTCCTGGCCCAGCTGGCCTGCTTTGATGGGCAGACTTCCCCACGGGGACCTTGGTGCTTCCTGCAAGCTCCCGTTCTGAGTCATCCTTGTTTGTGTTGGAGGCACAGAAGGCACTAGAATCTACTCTCTCCCCTGCACTCTCCTCCCAGGCTGCTCACTCCAGACTCCCATGCCTGTATCCAACAGGTGCCCCAGAAGCCCATGACTCAGTGCTAACCCAGAAAACACACACAGGTAGGCAGGAAGATGAAGTGTGAGTAGGCACTTCCCAAGAGGCCGGAGGGCCTGTTAGTCGACTGTCCTCCCCCCCCTCCCCAGCAGGAGGGCTCCACCTTTGACCTCTATAATGCTTGTAGGAAACAGCCAAGGTTATGCAGAGCAGAGGAGCTAGGCTGTGACTGAGGGACCTAGACACACTGCCAGGCAGGGCAGAGGATAGGGTGGGTGGGAGTGCGTGAGCCCACCTGTTGTGGTTTGAACCTGAAATAGACACACACACACACACACACACACACACACACACACACACACACACGTTCCTAATGCTTAGTTCCCAGCGGGTGGCACTAATTTAGGAAGCAGTGGGGCCTTCAGGAGGTAAGGCCTTCTATCAGAAGTAGGTCACTAGGGCTCTGGAGTGATATAGTCCGGCCGTTATCACTCCTCTGCTTCCCGGCCACCTGCTGCATACAGCACCCACCACACACTCCTACAGCCACACACAAAGCCATCCTAACAACCTTCACTGCAGAGACGAGCTAAAAAGCCTCTAAAACAGTGAGCCAAAATAACCTTCTCATGCCTGAAGTTGTTAGGTGGTTTGTCACAGTGAGGCAAAAGTAACTGAGATAGCCTTACAGCCAGACGGCAGTAGCAGGCACCTTTAAGCCCAGTGCTCCAGAGGCAGAGGCAGGTGGAACTCTGTGAGTTCGAGGCCAGCCTGGTCTACAAAGTGAGTTCCAGGACAGCCAGAATTATTACACTTGAAAGATCGAAAGAGAGAGAGAGAGTCTTATGATTTATTCTGAGAAAGACAGAGCCTTGTCACGCCTGAAGAAGGGTGACATTGAGCCTCCCTACTGCATCCCAGCTCTGTGTCGTTAGCCAACTTTGACATCTCAAGATGCACAGAACCATGAGCTGCACAGAACCACGAGCTCTCTACAATGAGTTTCTACCTTAACTGGGGTGTGCATGACACTGAAGGTGGGGACATCCCAATTCTCCCATCTCCCCCAATGGGAGAGACCAAGGTGGACCATTCTGCGAAGGGTGCTCTGTAATGAGCCCACACCTAGGGCACCTGGCTTCATCCCACCTCCCTGACACATCCTGTCTCATCAGGCACCTCATTTATGGGCCAGCAAGGCCAGAGTGCTCAGGTGACAAAAAGCCTGCCTGGGCTCCAAGGTCAAGCCCATACTGCCACCACCAGTCCCCCCGCCACCAGCCCCAATTGGCACACAGAAACTTAATGAATTGACCTCTCGAGAGTTGTAGCTCAACTGGTAAAGGCCTATCCTGGCATACCTGGAGCCCTGGGTTCCGTTCCCACCATGACAGAATCTGGACATGGTGGCACACTCTGTTAAGCCCAGCACTCAGAAGGTAGAGGCCGGAGGATCAGAAGCTCTCAGTCATTCTTGGCTATACAATGAGTTCAAGGCCAGGGCTATATGAGAATAACTTTAAAAGTAAAATAAAAAATAATAAAACAAAACCTCTCAGAGCCCTAGGAGACCCCAGTCCCTGCCAAGCCCGGGCCAGGACGTGTCAAATGATGTCTTTGTCCTTCTGTTTAATGCCTGCCTGTTCATTTCAGCCCCTCTATCCAGAAAATCTGGCCCAAAATGAGGCCAGGAAAAAGGAAAAGGCCTGGCCAGTCACCATAAACCTAACTGAGCCTTCCCTAACGGAGGAACAACGGCCTCTTTCAAGAGGGACCCTTTTGTTCTGGTTTCCAGGGAGGAGACAGCCTCTGACCCAAGGGCAGCGTGGCTGTGCAGCTTCAGTTCAGCCAACACAACAACAACACAGCAAGATGTTGCTCTCCCAAACCTATATGAACCTGAGGACCACCAAGCCACTGGCAGGGGGCAGGCGGGGTGGGAGGGGATCTTAAAACCATTCACTCTATGTCAACCCGATGACAGTCCCATCCACCTGGCAGAGAACTGGGAACATGAGGCGTAGGGAGGCAGGCAGACATGGGTGAGGTCTCAGCCAGGCTTCCCAGTGACCCACAGAGTGGACACAGGCCACATACACTACACAGACAGGTCAAGCCAGGCTTCCAAAGTTCAGGGTCATTGCCATGATCAGTGCTGGTAAGTGGACTGGGACTCAAGTCCAGGAACAGCACATCACTATCCTCTAACCAATGTTTAAAAGAAAGCCGGGGTGGCAGATGACGCTAGCTCAGTGAGAAGAATGTTTACCAAGGACCCGAGTATGACCCCAAGAAGCCAAGGGACCTGAACCCTACAAATCACCCTCTGACCTTCACATGTACCATGGCACACACGTACCTACATACACACAATAATATATTCGATGTAGGTCAAAAAGGACATCCGATACATACTACATACTAAGGAGGGAACTTGGAACATCATGCTAAGTGGCATACATAGGACAGGACAGGCTCTCCTGGTCTGGCTGAGGTACCAACACTCAACAGTTCAGAGAGCCAGAAAGGGTTCTCCAAGGTAAGCAGTAGGGAGGATGGGGAATGTGTAGGGCGTGTGGCGCTGAGGAGGATAAAGTGTGGGGTGTGGGGTGCGGGGACAGGAGGCAATCACACCACACCGGAGAAGAAGAAACAGCACTCCAGCGCCAAGCCTGACTGTGGCCAATGCCCTCAACTGGATGCTTATGGCTTTGATCAGCATTAAGGTGTGTGTACGTTACCACAATGAGAAGTAAATGAAAGAGCACACACCTTTATTTATTTATTTATTTAATGGTTTTTCAAGGCAGGGTTTCTCTGTAGCTTTGGAGCCTGTCCTGGAATTAGCTCTTGTAGACCAGGCTGCTCTTATAGACCAGGCTGGCCTCGAACTCAGAGATCCACCTGCTTCTGCCTCCTGAGTGCTGGGATTAAAGGTGGGCGCCACCACTGCCCAGCTAATCTCAGCCCTACAGAGGCAGAGGCAGGCAGATCTCTGGGAGTTCAAAGCTACCCTAGTCTTGTATTTTTGGTTGTGAGCCTAGCCTTTAACGGCTGAGCCATCTCTCCAGCCAGGGCTACATAATAAGACCCTGCCTCATAAAGAGATGTTCAGTCAGATCTTTAAATGCTAAAATAAATGCGGGCATAAGTGAGTGAGTGATTGAGAGCCTCCCTCCTTCCTGGTCAGGTCTGTGTGTTTTGATCAGTCAGGAAGGTTGGGATGGGGATAGTACTTGAGACAATCTCTCCCTGGATCTCTATAACTATAAACCAGAAGGACCAGCCTATGCCATCTCTGGAGGCCCCTAGAGCAAAACAAACCTCCAGGTCAAGAGGTCAGAAACCAACATCTAGAACAGCCCAGGCTAGAATCCGCTTGTGTGACACACCCAGGCCCTGCTGACTACAAGAGAGGGTGCCGACTCCACAGCCTCCTTTCCGCACCCAGACCCCCACCCCCAGGCCCCTGCAAGGCCACCACGCAGAGGTACAGAGACAAGATCATTCTACCTGGAGAAAGGCATCCAGAAGCCTGCTGGATGGTTCGGAAGGAAAAAGTCACTGCCACCAAGCCTGGTAACCTGAGTTCAATCCCCGGGACCCACATGATGGAAGCTAACAGACTCTCGACAGTGATAGTCCTCTGATCTTCATATGCACGCTGTGGCATACACATGCCCACACAAACAAATGAACACACACACAGTAAATATTAGAAGAAGAAGAAGAAGAAGAAGAAGAAGAAGAAGAAGAAGAAGAAGAAGAAGAAGAAGAAGAAGAAGAAGAAGAAGAAGAAGAAGAAGAAGTAGCAGCAGCAGCAGCAATCAAGCTTCGGGCCTGCACCTGTGACAGCCCCCTGCAACCTCTGCCCCTCTAGTCATTTAGGGTCACTCCCTGTCGTCGCTAAAGTTCAGTGCCCAACTGAGTCAGAAAAGGCAGACAGTTGATGGAGAACTCACCTGCTGGGGCTCTGTACATGCTAACAAGCCGCGAAGGCCCTGCCTAGACCTCCCTTCTAGTTTGCTAGTTTGACTGAAGTGTTCGGGGAGACCCCAGAGGAAGAGGTGCGCTACAACAGAACGTGCAGGGAGCTCGTTGGCTTCCGCTGGTTCTGCCAGGCTGGAACCGATTCCATAAGACCGCCAACCTTTCCCAGCACATGGGACCCACCCTCCAGAGTCAAAGCCAAAAGACTCAAAGGCAAAAGCTGTGGCCTATTGAGTTTCCCGAGCGTGATTTGTTTGTTTGCTTGCTTGCTGTTTTTGCTTTGGTGTTTAGTTTTTAGTTTTCTGGCTTTTCAAGGCAGGGCTTCTCTGTGTAGCTCTGGCTGTCCTAGAACTCTCTCAGTAGAGCAGGCTGGTCTTGAACTCAGAGATCCACCTGCCTCTGCCTCCCAAGTGCTGGGTTTAAAGGTGAGCGCTACCCACACCCAGCTTGGCTGCGACTTTTCATTGCCTAGTGGAATATAATCCTTAGCCAGCAGGGTTTGTGGACCTTCCGTCTCTCTGCTTTCCAGGCTACAGATGTGAGGCACCACAAGGTCACTGTATTTATTGGGAATGTCTCAGGGTATGGAGCAGACTTAGCCAGGGGCCTCACCTGCCTGACTGCAGATGGCCCCCTGTGGACAGAGGCCACGGGCATCTTCCTTGATGTTCTCTGCTTATCAGTCGGTGCCAAGATACCTCGGGGGGGGGGGGAATTAAGGGGTAAGGAGCGCCAACCTTGAAACTCCAGACTCGGATAAAAGAAGAAATATTTCGCCACAGCCCAGAAGACTAAACAGGGCTCTGCATGCCCAGAAAGCTGCACAGATAAATCATGGCTTCCCTGGGCTGCAGAACTCCAAAGGGAAGCCTTGAGCTTTCGCTCTTAATGAAATGCCCTGTCGTTTACATGTTTTCCTCCACTCACAGTTGTTGCCTGAAGCAACGCTGTCTAAATTACACACACTAGGGAAACACAGGCGTGCCTCATCTGCACGCCTGTCATCTCACCATTGGGCCAATCTACGAATTCAGACATCTAGACTTGGAACATCCCAGAACCCCTTCCAGTCGGGCAGGCTGTGCCCCTACCATTGGCTGTGACTGAAACAGATTCCCTGCCCGTGGGTCCTAGAGGAAGAAGGAATGAGGACAGGAATGAAGAATCATGCCACGCCATTTTCCGCTGCAAGTCACATGAAAGGTGAGCGGGGGGGGGGGGACGGGGGGACGGGGACGGGACCCTAAGTGGGTGGGTCAGGATAAAAGACACTAAAGGACAGCCAGCTTCCTGGTATCCAGGAAGGCACAGGGGTAGGAGTCTGTACCAGCCTCATCTTCATCCACTGCTTTGTTTGAGGGCATATGTGGTACCTGGCAGGAAATTATCTGATGAGCCTCATTTATCCCTCACAAGCCTGGCATGGGGGATGATCATTCCCAGTTGGACAGACAGGGCTCAGGGAAGTCATGTCATCTGATCCCAGTTATAACCAGGAAATAATAAAACTAGGATTTGAACCCTGATCTGTGCAGTATTGCTATACAAACCTGAATCCTGACCTCCACCACTCTCTCTTAGACATCAGCCTTAAGGGGATTTGTGTGGCTAGGTGGTGGTGGCGCACGCCTTTAATCCCAGCACTTGGGAGGCAGAGACAGGCAGATCTCTGTGAGTTCAAGACCAGCCTGGTCTACAGAGCTAGTTCTAGGAGAAACCCTGTCTCACAAAAAATAAATAAATAAAGGCATTTGTGTATATACAGATATTCACATATGTGCATATGTGTGGGTGTGCATGCATACAAGTGCATGTGTGTATGTGTGTCTATGTGCCTGTGGAGGTCAGAGGTCAATGCCAGATACATTCCTCAAATCATTCCTCCACCTTATTTTTTGAGGTAAGGTCTTTCATTGAACTAATTCTGCTAGACTGGCTGACCGAGTGAGCCTCAAGGATCCTCCTGTCTCCTTCCCAGTGCTGGGCTCTGGGATGGCAGGGGCAAGCCGCTGTGCCCAGTTTTTCACAAGGGTGCTGGGGCTCGGGCTCAGGACCTCAGGCTTGCACAGCAAGTACCTTGCCAACTGAAGTGACCTCCCCAGCCCCATGACATCAAACTTACAGTCATCTCTCAGCAACCATCACCCTGGCAGGAAGAAGTCTGTGCAGCCCTGGGGTCATTTAGCTACTTTGGACAGTGGGTTCTTCATCCATACTATGAGAAGCTGAGCACTGAGTCCGATACTGATTAACAGTGGCTGTGTCTGGGCTCACTGGGAAGACCGGACACACAGGAATTGATTAGTAATGTCTACTGCAGGCCAAGGGACAAGTAGTAGCATGTGTCATATATGTGTCACTCCAGAGCTGGATGACCTGCAGGTTCTCTTCCAACTCTGACCAGCTCTGATTCTAATCATCTAAATAAAAAGGGGGAAAAGGAAGAACAGAAAGCAGACGAACACAGGATGTCTGCCCGTTCCAGCAAAACCTAAGCTGTGTGTGAGGGTCAGGAAGTGGAAGACACATTGGTTGTCCTGGTGCCCAGCAAGACAACCGGAAGTAGCAAGTGCATGGGGTTTGCCCAGTGTGGTCTTGGCTATCTGGCATCTCACCTATAAGTGCACAGAGTTGTCGGGAAAGACCTTCTGGGTCAACCATGGCCAGACATCGTCCCCAACCTGAATCTCTGCTTCCCACAGCCTAGGAGGATCACAATCATCAATGCAAGAGAACATGGATGGTCTCACCAAACAAGGGCTACTGTTCACACTGGCGTCAACACTATCATCTTTCTTTGGAGGGGTAAATGTTCTGTGAGCCCAGGACACACTCAGCACTGTGCCCGTTCAGCGACCACCACCTTATCAAGAAGGGACCCAAAACAACTTCAGTGTTCTGCAAGTTCCTGGGGTCCCCTAGGTCCTGAGAGGAGACAGAGGGTAGACATCAAACGGTGTGAATTTGAAGACGCTTAAACGAAGAACAAGAGACATGAATGTGGGGGTGGACTAGAGGGTTAAAGCAGAGATGGCTTCTGCCTAGGGAGACCAGTCCTCTCTGTCTGTCAATGACAGGATTTCCTGGGACATAAGACACCCAGTGGGAAAATCCCAGGGTGGTCCCAGAATCTAGGAGGGCCTCGAAGCAGCTCCTGGGAGGGAGTACAGGGAGAATGGAGGATGTGATATCACAGACAGATGAGGGAAAGTGGGGACAGGAATCTGAGTTCTCTCAGGAGGACCAGGGTCTCACCTGTGAGAAGACTCCTCAGCAGAGCTCAGGAGGGACACAGTTCCCAGCATGCATCCAACAGGAAGAAGACGATCTTCCCTCCCCGAAGGAAAAGGCCACCGAATTTAAGTGCTGTGGTAGCCTCAAGAGTTCTAGGAATCCACCAAGGCCACTGAGCTTGGATTACAGGGTTGACAGGTTAAGGAAGCAGCCCCCTGCACCTGGCCGTGACCCAACACTGAGCAAGGCTAAGATGACCCAGTGAGCTTGCACACTCGCGCACATGCACGCACACACGCACGCACGCACGCGCACACACACACACACACACACACGCACAGAAAGGGAAAACAGAGCAGCAGCATCCCAGTGGCCCCTGTTGGAAGCAGGTGGTCTGGACACAGTAGCCCCTGGTTAGGGCACCCAGAGCAGAGGGCCTGCCGTGCAGGGGTAATCAGCCCATCAGACAGACCCAGGTGCATGAAGGGACAGCGAGCAGCTTTCTCTTGCTCATATGTTCTGACTGAGGCAACACACATGTCACAAGCAATACCGTTTAGGAAATAAAAAAAAAAAAACAACTTTCAATTCTGTTTTGAAATCACATTTTCTGAGATCAAAATCTTATTTGCCAATACTGCTGCTGAAAGCTAAAGGTAGAACCCATGGAGATGTCTTAATACTCCGGACTCCACACTGTTCAAGCCAGAGACTTGGTGATGGGGATCAAACCTGGAACGAGGGCCCAGCATGGTCTCTTGTGCATACCCTACAGGAGTCTTTTGGCCCCCAGGCCACCACACAGGGCAGGACCTTCCAAGAAAACACCTGCCTCTGCCTCCCAAGTGCTGGGATAAAGGCGTGCACAAGCACTGCTGGCTTGGGATTTTTCTTTCCACCTCTTCACAACCTGAGCCCCAACAGGTGACTACATTCACTCAAAGGCCTGGGCTGACCCTGGCACCCATGGATGAAAGGGCCCCAAAACTGCCTTCAAGTTCACCAACCCACAGAAAGTGTGTGGTTCTGGTGTGGCAGAAGGGAGTCGCCACGGCGCTGGTGGCATGAGTGACAGTGGTACACCCTCAGGCAGCATTGACCACGGGGGGCGGGGAGGGGCCTTACTCTCCGAACCCTGGGTGGTGACTCTACCTTCCCCCAGCAGCAGGGGGTGGGGAAATCAGCAGAGCTAGGTCCTCTACAGTGAGATGAGCTAATGCAAGCGGGGGAATCTAAGATAACGCAAGCACTTGTGAACTTCTCCATCCTCATTGAGAAGCTGGCCTTTCAGGGAGGCCCTGGCTAGAATGCGCAGGGTATCCAATGCTTCACAGAGCATTCTGGGCTGCCGGAACACATACCTACAAGAGATGCCAGGTAGGGTACCAACAGACAGACCAGAATAACAAATCCCAAGTCTAGCTTGATGAGTTTCTTATTCTTCATTAAAGGTGGCATAGGTGACCCCGAAACAGTCGCATCAACCAAAAAGTCCCACTCCAGTATGGGTAACTTCCCCAAAGCTGTGTGGATGGAGTCCCCCTTTAGTTAAGTGTCCCACATGTCTTACATTCCAGCACCTCCAGAGACCCTGGCAGTCAGGGCACAGGAAGGAATGATGGCCAGAATCCCACATGGAGGTGGGTGAGTCCCCCTACTCTTCCATAAGGAAATGCCAATAATCAGGTCTTTGGGGAGTCTCCCTCAGGTAACCACACCTTCCCTGATTAAGATGGGAAGGACCATACCATGTCCACAGGACAGAGGTCCAGAGATATCTTCATGCAAGCCTGCTCTCTCTGGCTAGGCAGGAAGGACCCTACCCAGGAGCAATAAGCAGGGGCTGAAGTACTCCAGTGGTGGGTCTCCCAAGAATAGCTACAGCCCAGAGGACTACACCGGAAGGTACCCTGCATGGCTCCCTAGACTGAGACACCCCACCCTGTACGAAGCCTGCTGGCAGGATCCACCCACAACTCCCAAATCTTCCCTTTGCTGTCTTTTCTCCATGTGGTTCAATTATCCTTCAAAGACATAGGACTCTCTGCCACCTCTGTGGGGCTTAGATCAAACAGTACTGGGGATATAACCCAGGGCCTCGAACATGGCAGGCAAGTGTTCTACCACTGAGCCATCACTTGGTTTGTTTTGTTTTTGTTGAAACAAGATCTCCTATAGCCAGGGTTGACCTCCAACTCACTACGTAACAGAGAATCAATGACTTTAACTCCTAATCCTCATACCTCTGCCTCCCAAGTTCTGGGATTATAAAATATACATCATGGAATTGATTTTTACATGGTGCAGGGGATGAGCCCAACCAGGGCTTTGTGCATGGGTAGCAAGTCTTCCACCAACTACGCTATAGCGGCTGCATTTTTATTTTGTTCTTTTGAGACAGGGTCTCACTAAGCTGACAAGGCTAGCCTTAATGTTTCCATTCTCCTGACTCAGCCTCTGCAGCAGCTAAAATAAATAGCCTACACTACCAGACTCCACCTTAAGGTCTTTTTAGAAGAACAGAGGCTGCCGGCAGTGGTGGCGCTCGCCTTTAAGCCCAGTACTTGAGGCAGAAGCAGGCAAATCTCTGTGAGTTCAAGGCCAGCCTGATCTACAGAGCTAGTTCCAGGACAGTTGGGGCTACACAAAGAAACCCGGTCTCAAAACAAAACAAAACAAAACAAAAGTGTAGAAGAGCAGAGAAGCCAGACACCTGCCCTAAACAGCTTCTCCCTCTCTTTCCTACTCCTTTACTCCCCCCAGCTCCCATTGTTATACACACACACACACACACACACACACACACACACACACACACACAATTTGATTCAGAATGCAAGAAGCAGATCAAGACATCTTCCTTATAGTAAACTTTCTAATGCTTTTTTTTTTTATGTCTATGGGTGTTTTGTCTGCATATATGTCTGTGCACCACATGTGTGCCTGGTGCCTAAAGAGCCCAAAAGAGAGTGCCAGATCCCCCACAACTGGAGTTACAGACAGTTGTGAACCACTGTGTAGATGATGTCCGGAATCAAACCCAGGTCCTCTGGAAGAGCAGCAAGTGACCCTAACCCTTGAACCATCTCTCCAGCCCCTCTAATGCTAACTCTTCTTGATCATCTTTTTATTGGCAATGATGCAACTCTCTTTCTCAACCACCCAGCTCTAAAAAGTCCTGAGTCATCAGCCAAGGCAGGGACAACAGCAGGTCCCTGGGAAGAATCAAAGGTGGGGTTGCTTGCTAACACTCCCTCCGAGGCTCTTGGCGCCATACTCCATGGGAAAGAGTGCTGTCTCTCGTGCACCCACAGTTCCCATGACAGTACTGAAGAAACAAGGTGACGGTGGTGAGGGTAAGAAGGCCCAGCTCTGCCATGGGCAGCTGCTTCTCCAGAATACGGGAATTCATGGATGGGATGGTGATGATTTGTGAGGAATCTAAATGGTTCTCAATCAATCATGGGTGCTATGCTCCGCAGGGAAGGGAACATGAGGCAACTCCTAGTGTGAGCAGCGTAGTGACCACTAGCAGGTCAAGGCCAGAGAGGCTGCTCAACACAGTAGAGTACACAGGACGGGTCTTATACCACAACTGACTGCGTCCCATGACCGAGTGGTCAAATGAGACCCCTTGAGTTGGCGTGTGACCAGTGCTTAGCAGATAGTAAACACTCAAGGGACTTAGAGACAAGACACCAAGATACATGGAGGCCAACGCTGTGCTCTCTGTCGCTGCCAATCGTGTGAACTCAGGTGGAAAGGAGAAAATGTGATTGCTTGCTACACGAAGTCATGGCTCCCTGCAGGGCGGCAGGATTGAGCATAGGGTTTTTCTTCCTTTATTTTTAAAAGACTGCCCTCAACTCTGTGTTGTTATCCTAAGTAGGAAAGTGGGCAGCTGGTAAAAAGGGGGCTCGAGAGAGGGCTCCCCAGATCACCTACAAGGTAAGAGTAACAGTCAAGGGAGCAAACCCTACTACCAGCAGGCGAGGTGACCATTAAAGGCTATCAGATCAGAGTGACTGGCAGAAGTTCTCAGCAGTGAGAAGTGCCAGAGCTCATGGGATCGCTGAGGGTAAAGGCGGCAGGCAGGTGGGTAGGGTACCACACTCCGTGGGCACTGGACTGCATGCTGGTAGTGGCTAATACATCTGGGTCAGCTGGAAGGGGGCAGCCCTTAAGGCCAACTCAGGTGACAAACTGAGGCTCTGTGAGGCTGAATGGCTGTCCTAAGAACAAGGGGCAGCTAAGACGCAAGCTTCCTGCAAGAGTCTACTCAGACAGGTCTGCAGAAAGATGTCTGGGTGATGCAGTCTGTGGGGTCTCTGGTGCCCAGCTCCATTCAGGTGAAGCCCCCTGTTCTGCCCACATAATCCTCTTGGCAATGCGAAGGCCGAGATCCACTTGACACTCCGATCTTAAACTCTAGAGCAGTGGTTCTCAACCTTCCTAACGCTGCGACCCTTTAATACAGTCCCTTGTGTTGTGGTGAACCCCAACCATAAAATTATTCCGTTGCTACTTCATAACTGTAATTTCTCTACTGCTTTGAATCGTAATGTAAACGTCTGGAATGCGGGCCATCTGATTTGCAACCCCCAAAGAGGACTCGCAGGTTGAGAACCGCTACTCTACAGTCCTGCTCACACACAGTGATGCTCCCGAAATGGTCAGCCATAAAACGGGCATCATTATCACAGGGGTCACGAAGATTGGAAGGGCTTGGAGCGATGAGGCACACAGTGAGCAGGGTGTAAGAAAAGCCGCTGTTATCGGTAGCTTGTCAGTGACTCGACCCTTGCTGTCAGGCTCCTGTGGAGTCATGGTAGCATTTGGAGGCCACTGGTTTTGAAGCCATGACACCTGATTATAAACTTAATCTCTCAAGAGACATTCACTCTGTGAACACAGTGCCTGAGACATTCACTGAAGTTTCCCCTACTGCTTTAGGGTGCCGAGGAAAAATTAAGTGTTCAAATAGGAAGGCCCAAGACACCCAGCGTCACTAGAAAAGTATCACTACCACCTGGATCTGCCATCTTGGGTGTGCTCCTGGGCTCTGGATCTGCCTGGCTGACTGGCTCCCCCAGCCCAGCAGCCAGTTATCATTTGCCTGGCCCTGAAGAGAGCCTCGGTTGCAGACTGAGTGAACCCTGATGAACCCAGAACCAGCCAGAGCAAAACAAGTCCTAGTTCCCCTTTGTGACAAGCCACCCTGCCCCCACCGCCAGCCACCCCTTGAACTTCCTTCACTGCAGATACAGAGCAGAGACGCCCTTGGTCACCTGCAAAGTGCCCACCCATCCTCTGGTTTTGGATGCAACCCAATAGGGCTGGCCTGGACCGCACCTCCTCCCAGGCCTCAAAGAGGGACAGGAAGGGGTGCTTGGGAGCGCCACGAAGCCTCACACTGTGGTGAGAACTCTGCAAGGCTGCCCAGCTGCTGCCCCAGTGGGCCGGAGCAAGACGCACAAGGGCGGCAATGCGAGGCTATGGAGAGCTGGAGGCGCAAACACATTCCTCTGTTGCGTGGCCACCCCCTTTCAACAGGAGAGGGTTCCCCACTAGGGAGTAAACAGCTTCATTCATCCACCCACCCACCAATTCATCCGTTCATCTATCCATAGGAGGAAGTCGGCTGGGAGGCGCTGCCTCAGTCTCCCCAGCTGTAAAATAGGGAGGGTAACTAACCGACAAGAGCTGCGGGAGTCATTAACGCCTGCCCATGGAGAGTGGTGTCTGCCTGGTCACTACTGTAACTCATTTCCTCATCCTGGTGATGCAGACGTGACCTGGAGTCTTCACACTTGATGCCCTACAAGCCCTGTAAAGCCACCACCAGGGGCTTCCCCGCTCCAACACTCGCACCAGCTGCCAGCATTGGCAGACTTGGCGCAGACTGCATGGCATCCACCTCTCCATCTCTCTCACTTGCACTCAGGGGGCTATAGTGCTACCCACAACCACACGGCCTCCTACAATGTGCCACTGCCCCTCTAACCTTTGCCCTTGGCTCATCCTTCCTTCATTCCACTCTCACCCATGAGCCACCAGCCTCCCTCTTCCAATCCCACCACACAGACCCCCCGAGGGCTGGGGAGGTAGCAAGGTGGGGGAGAGTTGCCTCGGAAGCCTGGCAACCTGAGTTTGATTCCCAGAAGCCACATTAATAAAAAAAACTCTGGATGAGACAGTGGGCATCTGTAATCCCAACACCCAAGTGGGGACAGGAGAAACGCCTGGAAGCTTGCAGGCCAGTGACCCAAGAGCGTACAGATCCTGCCTCGGAAACAAGGTGAAGAAGCAAGCCGAATCCCAAAAAAAGTGTGCCCCTGACCACAGACGTGCCATGGCACCATGTGCGCCCATATTCACACACACACGCACATGCACAGGCAGCCACAATAATCATTATCAAGAAAATATTTAAAGAGAAAAAAAGATTTAATTAAATAAACAGAGGGTCTTCCTAAAGCCACCTACTTGCAAGCTAACCCTCTTCCCCCAGATAACAAGAAGAGGCACAAACCTCCGAGGCCTTGTACATCGCTCGCCCCGCACCGTACACTCAGGCGCATTCGGCCCTTTCGGAGAGAAGACTATGGCGGCCTTCTCTGGAGTGCTCCCTGTCAGCACAGTACTTGGGGGACTTCCGCTCCATGAGCACATCACCTGGAGCACTCACCCTCTGCGTGTCTCAGGTACTCACTGTGAGCACACTACATGTGCTCACACTGACTACATGGTACCTGGCAGTGAGTTCACACAGACTCACACCTGAGCCTGCCTCTTGAGCCTTCATCCTCCCATTTCGTAATAACCACCTCCAGAGGATCACTCTGAAAACCAGGCAAGGGTGGTAAGTGCATGCGTGTTTTGTTTACTTGTTTTTTTTTTAATATTGTTTATGGTTTATTTAACTTTATTTAATGTGCATTGGTGTGAAGATGTCAGATCCCCTGCAACTGGATCTTCAGACAGTTGTAAGCTGCCATGTGGGTGCTGGGAATTGAACCAGGGTCCTCTGGAAGAGCAGTCAGTGCTCCTAACCACTAAGCCATCTCTCCAGCCCCTGTTTGCTTGTTTTTCATTTGTTTGTTTGAGATAGGATCTCTCCGTAGCTCAGGCTGGCCTAAAACTTTCTGTGTATCCCAGGCTGGCCTCAAACTAGTGATTCTCCTGCCTCAGACTCCCAAGCACTGAGACTATAGATGGACTCCACCATGGCAGGACCAAGACACACCTCTAAAGCACATCTCCTGGCCTCACCTGGGTTCAGGTGTGGTCCTGGCTCTCCTGCCTCACCATTCCCACAGAGGACCTAAAGGAGGCCCAAGCTGGAACAAAGGACAAAGGAGGCCAGGTACCCAAGAGATAAATGAGACAGTGCCACCAAAGAGTCCCCTGGGACTGTGATGAGCAAGAAGAAACCATTGCCTGAAGCCAGCAGGCCTCTTGGTGATTGGGGCTGTTTGTTACACAGATAGTCTGCCCTGGCTGACACATCCTATGGCTGGGCCTGGAACAAATGTATTCACCCAACCTGGTCAGGGAGCCAGAGTGGGAAGCACAGAAGCCAGGCCTGCTATCTTTAGCTATTCTTGACATCTCAAGGGTCCAGGACCACCTCAGGATACTCAGGAAAGCCAATAGAAGTCCAGGTGTTTGTTCCCCACAGGTGACCTCTCCTGAGCTGGACCCGGTGAGCCCAGCCCTAGCCAGCACCTGCTTCCCAGACTGATTCCTACAGGGCCCGCCCACCTGCAGACCGGAGGAGCCAGCTCACCTGCCTAGGTCCACAACCTAATTCTCACTGCTGATAACAGCCAGGGAGAACAACCAGGCCAAAGGCCAGGATGGGAGGCAACTGTGGGGCACCCCCTACGGCTGAGTCACCTCAAGGGTCTTAGGGCCATCATGCTTCCCGTGAGCCCAGTCCCACCTGCAAAGCCGGTGGTGACTCAGATGATTCGAAAACCTGGAATCCTTGGAACCCGGTTATTCACCAAGGGAGTCGGCTTTGAAAACATTCTGCCAGGCTGGGTAATTTAAGACCCTCTTAGAGCATTACAACAAAGCTTTTCTTCGCTCTCCATTGGGAAGAAGCTGGTTTTCAAAAGGAAAGAAAAAAAGAGAGGTGGAGGGAAGGAAAGGAAAGGGGGGCTAGGATGGAACTTCCTGAGCCTGCATGCCTAACATCTAGAACACTCTAGATGCTTGCTGGAAAAGAAAAAAAAAATTTTGAGACAGTGTCTCACTATGTAGCCCAGGCTAACTTCAAAACCAATGTCAGCTGCGCGGTGGTGGCGCACGCCTTTAATCCCAGCACACGGAAGGGAGAGGCAGGCGGATCTCTGTGAGTTCGAGGCCAGCCTGGTCTCCAAGAGCTAGTTCCAGGACAGGTTCCAAAGTTACAGAGAAACCCTCTCTCGAAAAACCAAAAAAAAAAAAAAAAAAAAAGCGTCAATCCTCCTGCCTCAACCTCCTGAGTGCTAAGATTACAGGGTTTAAAAAAATAAGCAATAAATAAATAAACCGGTGCCCTGGAGAGGAGGGGAAAGGAAAGTGAACACTGAACATTTATTAGATGGCAGCCAGGTGATTTCTAAATTCTCTCTGGCCTCAGGGCCTTCGCATTTATCCTGTCCCTCCACCTGAAGAGCCCTCCCCCCAGACAGAATGCCACACCTTCCCTGCCATACAGACTCCATACAAAGCCACCTGCTTACCGGCCTTACTAGCCTGCTGCTGGTTACTGTCTTCCAAGTACCCGGAAGAGGGGGATTTCTCTGTTAAGTGAATACCTGCCTCCCGTAACCCCTGACATCAAGAAGGAAGTCCTCACAATCCTCCCTCTACAGAGAAAGCGAGTCATCTGGGAAGCTGCAGAGGCAGGATTCCAGATCACCTGTCTGATGTCAAGTCTGTGTCACACACCCGGGAGATGACACTATCTCCTCCTCATTTCCTCACCGTACACAGCACTTCCCCCACGGCAGAGGTGAGGAGGTGGATCCTTACGACAGGAACCATTTCAACCCCAGAAATGTCTGCTTTGCCACCCCCCTCAGTCTGGAGATGATCTACATACTATATCATACGTAATATACAGCAGACACCTCCGCTGCTCACTCTGCCACATGGCACCTCTGGTTAGGGCACTGCTGGCAGGGAGTAAAGTGTCCTTTTCAAAAGTATACTGGCCCCTCTACTCCCTGGGGACACCCTGGGTACCTGTTCACCGGAGAGAGGAAGAGAAATTCTCACTCCGCCTTTCCCTATAATGGGGTTTAGCCACCTGGCTTCCATCCTGAAGCAAACAGGAAGTCTAAAGGCAAAAGAAGATGAGGCTCTCGGTTGGAGCATCCCAGACCCCTGTCCTGAGAGTGGAGACTAATGTGGCTGGCAGCCGGTGGTAGGGCTGGCAGGCAAACCCTGTGGAAACCCACTTCCTGGTGACAGTCTGCCAGGCTGAGGCACACCCCCGACCCCCAAGAAAGCAGGCAAACATCTGAACGGTTAAAGCTGACACAATGCAGATGATAAAAATGGGAAGTGCCTTGTTTGTAACAGCCAACAACGGAGACGGAGCTCAATGTCCGCCACATTAGTAAGGTACACTTACGAAGACGGGGGTGGCGGGGTGGGGACGACTATGGAGCGGTGAGAGAAGAACGAGGCAGTCACACGTGTGTGGCTATGAAAATGATCTCCAAATGCAGCCTCCAGCGACAAGTAACAATGCAGACAACCCGCAGAAGTGTGTGTTAGCGCCCAGAGGACTCAGCAAGGATACCCAAGAAAACAGGTTACAGGACTTGCTTTGGAAGGTGAGCATTGAGGGGTCTAGGGGTACGGGGTAAGGCTGCAGCCTTTCCCTCCACTTTAGGTACATCCGGTATAGTGCACGATGATTCAATCACACACACACACACACACACACACACACACACATCGGGGTTTTTTTTGTTTTGTTTTGTTTTGATTTTTGTTTTTGAGACAGGGTCCCTGGCTGTCCTGGAACTCACTCTGTAGACCAGGCTGGCCTTGAACTCACAGAGATCTGCCTCCATCTGCCTCCCAAGTGCTGGGATTAAAGGCATGCGCCATCACTGCCCAGCTATATTGGTTTTTGTTTTTTTTTTTTTAAGTACCCCTTGAGAAATTCTTCTAAAATGCATTCAACAATCTTACAGTCTTATACTCAATGGCTCTGAAGACACCCCTAACTTCCCAAGTGCTCTGTGTACCTCAGGTGACTGCCCCTCTTTTTTAAACAGCAAAGATCTTTCCTTTTAAAAATATTTTTTTTTTAGTCAGGTGGTGGTAACACACGCCTTTAATCCCAGTATTCCGGAGGTAGAGGCAGGTGGATCTCTGTGAGTTTGAGGATAGCCTGCAAAGGCTACACAGAGAAACCCTGTCTGGGGGGGGGGGGGAGATTCGCTTTGGTATAGGGGAGTAGGGGACATGCTCACTGTGTGGAGGTCAGGATAGCTTGTGAAAGTCTCTCCTTTCACCATGTGGTCCCAAGGATTGTATTCAGAGCTTGGAGTGGGGCTTGCAGGCAAGCATCTTCAAGTGCTCAGCCATCCCGGTTACCCATAATCCTTCCATTTCTACAGAGCTCACTCAGGGGACTCTCACCATAAAAACTGTTTCTGACTGTGTGCTGGCCGTCCTGCTACCAGGTGTTCACCAGAACAAGAGTCAACATCTGAACTGTCACCATAATAAATGGAGACAAACAAGGTGCCTCAGGGAAAGCAAGGTGCCCAAAGTTACATAGTCAGGAAGTTGCCATCTCAGGCTCCAGCCCTGTTCCACGTGACTACAGTAAAACCCAAGTTTTTCTGCCCCACGGTGGGGACACAGAAGGCTAGGCTGCCCTGCTCTGTCTCATTTAATCCTTTAATCAAAGGCTAACTAGTCCATCTCAAATATCTATCCCAATGAAATACCAGGCTGGTCCCCTCGGATAGAGGCGAAGGGGAGGTGGCCAGTGGTGGGTTACCCTGGGGCACTCTGCCTTTAGGATGATCCAGCTCCTGTGCTCCCCACAAAATGCCCCAGGGTGTAGTCCTTTCCCTCTACCAAGTGAGCAAACAGGACCACACACAAGCCACCTTGGGTCCCCAAAACCAGACTCTTAGCACAAGGCTCCCTCCCCCTTGTGGCCTGGTAGGCAGCACACTGCCACACAGCAAAATACCTATTACCTGGAAGGGCAGCAGTGGCCAGACAGAGCATCTCTCCTCAAAATGCACCAACTTCCTACCGTGTTCCTGTGTGAGAACACTGCACGCTTGCTCCTGCCTGCGCCATCCCAGCCCCCATCTCTGAACACAAAACGACGGACGAAACAAATTTGATGCACTCCAAAATCTACTTGTGACATTAAAAAAAAAAAAGTGCTTACTAAATGCCAGAATCATAAAAGGAGGGAAGCATGGGCACACAGAACAAGGACCTACATGACAAAACAGAAAAAAAAAAACCTTAGTACTCAAGCATTTGTGCACATAGATGGGGTCCCTCGGGACTGGAGACTTTAATTCTCAAGGGAAAGATCCCAACACCTGGAGGGGACACTTAGCTAGGAAATGACCACACCGTAGATCTCAGGAGCATTTCTGCTGAAACAAATTCCAAGTTCCCAGGATGGATGCTCAGACACTCCGGGGGGGGGGGGGGAGCCACAGACAGAAACGAAGGCAGCTTCTGTTCACCCAACCAGATTCCCAGAGACATTGCAGTCAGCAGCAGTGGAGACAATGCAAAAACGGCAGCCCTGGAGGAAACCAGGCTGGATAATAAAGAAAGCTACCCCTTCCCTCACGTCCGAACCCCTGCTCGGCAAACCAAGAGGACTCTGCTGCTTAGACCCCCGTTCTGAAACCGTGGGTCTCCATTGGTTTGGTTTTTGTTTTGTTCTGTTTTGTTTTCCACGGTGAGAAGAAAAGAAAGGTAGGGTGCTTTTTTGTACTTCTTTGGCGCAGTGGAAACAAAGGCTACAGACAAAAGACAAACACGTCTAGCAGGTGATCAAATTTAGCCAAGCAACGAAAAGGCAAGATGGATTCCTGTCCTCCCACAACAGGGACACTTCTACAAAGACCTGGCCTAGCTGTAGATTCCAACCTATAACACAGGGTGGGTGGTCACCCTGAGTCTAGAAAGATCGCAGAAATGGGGAAGTGTAAACGAGGAAGGTGCGGTTTCTGTCTTCCAGGATGCCCCCCCTCCCTATTAACCCTCCCACGGAAGCTAGAGAGCTTCCTCTTTGTTGACAAGTATTCTGGTTCCAGAGGATCCAAAGTCTCCTAGGCACATCAAACCTGGCCTATGTCAGGCGTGCTGTTGCTTCGGCAAAGGTTTAATCAGTAACCGGCCTAGCAGACAGCACAGGGCAAGCTCTGACCTGACCCCACTGAGGACAAAGTTTACAGCCAGGTCAGGGGAGGGGTGTCAGGTCCTGTGGCACCAGATTCCTGTTTGGGTCTCCCTCCCCAGGGAGTCAAGAGATTTCCACAGTAAGTGTGTCACCAGCTGGAGACCCATGCTAGGGGGGACTAGGAGACCCCAGAAGCCTGCAGCTGGGGGTCCAAGCCTCTCATACCCCTCATGATACAGGTAACTGAATCAGCGTAGACAGCCAACTCAGTGGATGGTTTGGGCAAAGGAGTACTTTGTTTGTTAGCTGGTTCGAATCCAGATCGATCACTCTGGGTCCTGTTCTGAAGTCCACACAATTAACTGGATAATCCCCAGACAGTTCTGAACCGGGCTTCATATGAGCAAACTACACTCCACCCCTCTGTGAGACACACTTCTACATGGGCAACTCAAGGCTGGGCTAGCGGCTACGAAGGGTTTTCTGGAAATGAGCTGCACTTAAATTCACCTTTGTTTCATTTGAGCAAATATTTCTCAATAGAGTGGTTGGGCCGCACTATAAAATGCAGACAGATTACATAATGCCCAGGCCTAAGGGAACCCCAAGGAGGCTCCTCCACTTCCCAGGGAATGGACACCAAGCAGATATCTCAACAAGGTCCCTAGCAGCAAACCCTAACCTCACTCCTGGCCTGGAGGCCACTGCTCCAAGCCCTGGTGGCCACACCTTCTTCCACACAGGCCCTGGGGGTAGGGGAGCCACACACCTCCACTAGAGGCCTCCAGTGGAGGCCCCCATCAACGCCCCCACAAAGCAAAAGCTACACTGAAGGAATTCCCTCATGCCAGGTGAAGAAAGGAAAGGACAGGATTATGACAGGCTGTGAGACTCTTCCTCTGTTCCTTTTTCCCCATTTTCTAACAGAAAACAAGGCTCTGCCGAGACCTAACTCGCTCCTCAAATAACACAGCACTCAGGTGTTCCTCAGAGGTAGCCCCCCATATCTCAGCTGGCCAAAGGTAGAGGAGGGGGCCCTGGCTGCTGGAGATTCTCCAGCCTGATTCCTTCCTGACTCTCCCAAACAGACAGACCTCTTCAACAGTCAGGGAAAGTAGGGAGCCTCTAGTCTCTAGAGCTAGCCTCTCCCAAAGCCGGAAGATCAACTAGCCATACCATGATCCTGCCCTGGAGGACCAGGGAAATGTCCTGTCCTTCCTACAGCAGGTTACTGTCTCTCTCAACCACTGTCCTCTCCTGACAACTCCTCTGTATTCAGAAGGATGGCAGGAAAAAGGACGGAGCCTAAGAAAGCGTCCCCCCCACCTCGCACCCCAACTCAGCCAGGTAATAATGCTAAAGCCAGACTTGGGGGGCTCCAGAGCCCAGGGAAGGTTACTAACCACCTCTGGGACCTGAAAGCCTCAGTACTGGCCAATCAAACGAAAATCAAGGCCGAGGCCTATGACTCAAGAAAGGTTTAAGAACACACACACCTATCTGGGAGAAGGCTGGGCCGCCTCCGGCAACCCTCAATCCTCTTGGGGACAAAGTCTGCAGTTACTGCACCAACATGCCCAGAGCATAGAAAAAAATAGGTACTTTAGGCACATCAGACCCAAAATTCAGAATAAAAGCCCTCATGTGCTCCAGTGTTCTCAGGAGTAGGGGAAGTAGACACGAGTAATAGGGTGTCTAGGCTAACTTTCTCCCCCTACCCACTCTTAGGAGCATGTGTCACTACCTGTGACACACCACTAAGGGAACATGGATGCCGAGGAAATGTCTACACACGCTACACATTTGTGGCATGCATGTAAGCAACACCCTGTTTCCTGGCTGGGCTTTCTTGGCACAGGTGTGAGCAAGCAGTGGATTCTACCCTTTCTCATGGTGTTTAGTAAACACCATGGAGCCTGCCATGGGGGGACGGTACATTCTAGACAAGAAGGGGGCCCCTACAAAGATGGGTCTCCAAGCACCAAGCTAAGGCCCAGCCAGAGCCTGTATTTGAAACTGCCCTTGTTGGAAAACACAAAGCATCCTGTTTAGGCCCTGCCCACCGCCCCCACTCCCCCTCCTCGACCCCACCACAGCTGTCTGTCCCCAGGAGGAAGAAGGCCACCATTTGCAGATTCGATTTCAGAAAGCAACTAGTAAGATCCTCCTTTCTCCATCTCATCCAGCTGACCCGGCCCTGGCCACACAGCAGAAAACTAACAAAACAGGACGCAGCCACAAAACATGCTTACACACGCTCCACAGACAACGCAAGGGCAGGCTGGGCAGCCCAGCTTCTTCTACCCAGGGAACTCGACTAGCCCAGGGCCTGAGCGGGTCCTGAACCTCGACCCCCTCCCCCCTCCAACCTCTCAACATGCGAAGGAGGTTTTCAGAAAAGGCAGGCACCCGGTTTTGCCCTGCCAGGCCCGGCAGAAAAAAAGAATAAAGGAAGGCTAAAGCAAGCGCAGGAGTTGCTTTCTGGAAATTGTTGGCGCTGGGGGGGTTACGGTTTTTATGAGGAGAGGGTTGCGTTTTGTTTTCCCCTGTAAGCTCAGATCCAGATGGGAAACGGGTTCGGAAAAGGAAGAACACACCACGACCCTCAGGGCCCAGTCTAAGGTTCACCCCGGGGTCCCAGCCATCGGAAACGCAGGCACTCAGGCAAAAGTCCTCAAGCACTCAGCCCGAGTGGGCTAAGTGACCAGGACACGAAGAAGGGCTCCCCAGCCTGCCTTGGAGGATCAGGTCTGGAGGTTCCAGCCCAGCTCCGCGCTCGGGGGGCCGCGCGCCCGGGGACAGCCAGCGGGGGCGCCTCGGTCCCGGGGGACCCCGGCTTGGGGAGCTCCACGGCCACGCAGGGCCACTCACCGTGGCGGATGCCAAGCTGTTGTCGGCCAGTGTTAGGTGGTGCGGCTCCCAGCGCCTCAGAAATTTGGATGTGAGGATCTTGCTGAGAAAGGTCCGAGGGTGCCGGATGACACAGACCTGAATGTCGCCCTCCTGCAGCAGCTTGTACCTCATCCCGTTGCACAGCAGCAGGGCCCGGCGGCAAGGCACGGCGCCCATCACCTTGGTGCCCTCGGGGCCCGACACGTCGCTCCCCAACAGCGGCTTGGTCTCCTCAATCTGCCGGGGGTCGCCGCCGCCCGAGCTGCTCGTCACATCCATGGCCGCGCCGGGGCGGGGGCCGCGCGCGCGATCGCGGCTGGCGTGGGGCCGGGCCGGCAGGGCCCCCGCGGAGGGCCCGCACCCCCCCACCGCCGGGAAGGTGGGGGGGCGTGGGCTGGGGGCGCCCCGCGGGGACGAACGGGAGCGCGCGGGGGCGGGCGGGCGGGTGCGCGCGGGGCGCTTCCTGGGCTGCTTCCTTCTAGCTGCTGGGGCGCATGCCGGCGCGAACGGGTTGGCGACTGCGGCGCGGGCGGCGGGCGATCGCGGGGCGCAGAGAGGATCGGGTCCTCTGGGGGTGGGGGCGGCGCCGGGGACGGCGGGCGCGGGCGTGTCTCGGCCTCGCGCGGGCGCGCTGTGCGGTGCGTGTGTCCGCGTCCGTCCGCTAGTGTGTGCTGCGGGCGGGGGCCGCAGCCGGCTGCCGGGGAGATTGCGGGAGGCTGGCGCGCGCGATTGGTCCCCGCGGGGTCATGTGCCCGCCCTCTGACGTCAATGGCGGCAACAGCGGCTTCGGCCTCCCCGGGGCGGGCGGAGTCCGGGATGGGCCGGGCCCCGGGCGGGGACTTGGAGGCGGGCACCGCCCGATGGGAGCGGCGGCCTCTGGGGAGGGGGCCAGGGTTGGGCGAGCCTCGACAGTCCCCGCGCCGCGCCCCGGAATGTGGGCAGTGTGCAGGGGGACGTCACGCGGACCGCGCCCCCGAGGGTGCACAGACGAGCCCTGCGCCCCTAGCCACCCCGCCATCCTGTGCTGGGCTTGAGAAATAAAGTCTGCCCCATGACCAAGAGGATGCAAACCAGTGTTTCCCCTTCCCAGTCCAAGGCTGGACTGAAAGCTAAGGTGCTGCCCGCTACACCTTGTTACCGCCTTCCCAATTCAGGCTGCTTTCCCAAGGATGGCCAGTTGGAATTGAAATTGGTTACACACACACACACACACACACACACACAAAGCTATGCATGATAGCTCACCATTACAACCCCTCAGGAGACTGAGGCAGGAGGATTGCTGTGAGCTTGAAGCCAGTTTGAGCTACAGAGTGAATTTCCATGTCAGTCAAGACAGCAGGCCCTGTCTCAAAAATAAATAAAAAAATTAAGTAGGACTGGGAGATGTATCTCAGTTGTCAATAGAGTGTTTACCTAGCATGCGTAAAATCCTAGCGCTCAGGAAACCCCATGCCTGTAAACCCAGCAATAGGGAAGTGGAGGCAAGAGAATTTAAACTCAAGGTCATCTTTGGCTGTGAGTTCAAGGCCAACCTGTAGTGTATATCTAAAACAAACACATTTCTGTAAAAATGAAATATCCCCTCCGTCTCCTGAGAATAGCCCCTACTGAAGGCCTCTCCTTTAATATTTGATGCCTCCTGACCTTTGCTTTGGGGTCCTTACTGGGAGACAGCACAAACCCTCAGCATCCTGAACACAGGACCCCTCCTAGGATCTCAGGGTAGAAAGCTCCCTCAAAGTGATCCAGCCTCCCTGTGTTCCACCCACAACTCAGGCAGCTCCAGCGTGGCACACTGAGCCTGGACAACGCTGGTCTTCAGTTCCCCCACCTGCCTAGAGAAGAATCACATCAAATGAGCCAGCCGGGCAGCTTAGAAACAAAACATGTCCCCTTCTGTCATTGCTGCTCAGAGACTGAAACTGGTATTTAATAACAGCAATGTTATTGTACTCTTACTGGTAGTGACATGATATTTGTAACTATATATAAGATGATGAGAAAAATTGGTATTGACCAATAATGCTAAAAATCATGGTAATGACCAAAAGAGATTTTAAAAAGTTGATATTGACTGACAGTGCTAAGAATTATGGTACTGACAAAGATATTTGGAAAGTTGGTATTGACCAACAATGCTAAGAATTATGATTTTGACCTGTTGTTGTTGTTGTTGGCAACTGCTGAGAAAAGTTTGACACACCCTGTAAATGTTGGGAGTTAATGCATATGTTAAAGAATTTTAGATTTCAACTCAGGCGATTCTCTTCTCCTTTAAATAGGAGACTATAGCCTTTGGGAACATGATTATTCATAAAGCATTATAATTTATCTTGACAAGAAGGTATGGCTTCGAGACACAGGGCCCAAAAGTATCTCTCTCCACTAATTTCTTTTCTTCACAGAGATCAGCAGTCAATGATGGGTTTGAAGCTTCTTCTCCCCAGATGCCTAAGACAGGAGCTCACATATGCGACTGCCTGTTCCAAAGACGGAAAAATTTGGGTAACTGAAGGGGTCTTTGCCCAAGCTAAGCGCGATCGTCCTGTCCTGTTGCAGAAGCACAGGTTTTATTAAAATTAATAAGAGAGAGTGGATTGCAGGCCCATATTTCTACATGGTTTGACAACCAAGTTCTCGGGCCATCATTGGTATCCAAAGCAATTCAGGTACCCTCTAGACAGGCTGCTGCTACCTAACAAAAGCTCCTTCTCTTCTGTAATTATGTTGATCGCCTGAGAAGAGGTGTGAATTCCAAACTAGTGTCCGAGTTGTGGAAGTAACTGCAGTTCTGCTACCCCCCCAAAAGAGAATGTTAATGAACTTCTACCTTAGTTTACCTTTGGGGATAAAAGGTGTTTGGGAAATAAACGCAGGTGATCCTCAGGAATGAAGGAAGCCTGAGACTCCCTTCTGATATTGCTGTGTGAACTGTGTCTCAATTATTCCCGCATCTCCATGCCGGTCCTGAGAGGGAAAAGTAGTTTATGTGGGGGCGTCGGACCCCAACACCTATCACTGCCATCTTTTGGTAATACGACCCCTTGGCTTTAGGTTGGAATCAGAGAAACAGAGGCTCGAGCATTGCAGGAAAGCTGAAGGTGGGAGCCCGTGCCTGTAACCCTAGCTCTGGGGAGGTAGAAGAAGGAGGACTATCTTGGCTTCAAGGTCATTCTTGGCTATATAGTGAGTTCTAGCATGACTTGACTTACATGAGACTCTGTCTCAAAATAATTAAAAAAATAAAAATTAAAAAGGAAGAGGAGAAGGAAGGAAGGATGGAAGGACAATGGCTGCTTCCAGGTCACCCATTCCTGGCTGTGGGGAAAGTGTCAGACATGGGGCTGACTCAGAAATTGCCATATGAGGTGGCATTTGGTATCCAGTCTAGAAGGATGGAGTCCTCAGACTGCTAGACTGGGACAGGAAAGGCACAGTTGAGTCCCTGCCTCACTCTCTCCCAAGTTCCTAACCTAGAACTGAATCTGAGTTCAGCCATTAGATGGCATCAAAAGCTTCATCCCAGGAGGTCTAGGCCTTAGTAGGAGACATGGGGCCATTGACTTGGCACTGAAGAACATAGGCCCAAGCTGTCCAGACTCTCCTCAGCCAGGACAGACACCCTGAGAGTCTCCCTTCCAGCACTGAATTTGAGAACTGTACAGATAAGAGAAGGAACAGAAGTGTGTGCATTGTCCACTCTGCTGAAGACTTTGATGAAGCTCAGTGTCAGGTCCAGTGTCAATCTCTGCTTGGCCTTTGCATAGCTCATGAAATGACGTATAAATCCATACGCAGACCAGGCAAGCAGGGTTCCTGCCAGGAAGGCTTTGCCTTTGCATCCAGTGCTACATGCTTAAAACAAGTCAGCTTGCTGAAATAAAAGAAAGCCCTGGTTCACAGCTTGCCAACTCCCCTGGTGTAAATACTCCCGCTGAGACTCATTAGGAGCTATTGAGTTCATTGCTGAACAGGAAGTTCAGTAGAGATGCACCCTAGAGCCAGGTACGATGGTACGGGGCTTGAATCTCAGCTAATAGGAACAAACAAAACGAATATAGCATTTGGGGCTGCAGGAATGGCTTGGCAGTTAAGAGCACATAGTGTTCTCGCTCAGGATGAGACTTCCTTTCCCAGCACCCACATCAGAAGGTTCACAACCACTGATAACTCCAGTTTCAAAGATATCTGATGCCTCTGGTCTCTGAGGTTACCTGTACCAATATGCGCATATCTCCAACACAGACACACACACATACACATAATTTTTTAAAATATAAGAATACGTATAAAAAGAATATATCATTTTTGACTTATAGAACATAATCTTTTATTACATGTATTTTGCGTGGGGGGTGCATGTATGTGTGGCTGTGTGTGTGCCATGGTGCACTATAGAGGTCAGAGGCATTTGTTTGAGACACTTTTCTCCTTTCATTATGTGGATTCTGGGGGATGAACTCAGGTCATCAGGCTTGGCAGCAAGCACTGATCCATCTTGGTAACCCTTTAGTATTTGCATGGGTGTTTCTCGGGCATGTGTGTCTGTGCACCACATGCATGCAGTACCAACGATGGCCAGAAGAGGGTGTGTGATCCCTTTAGATCTTAGCTAGAGACAGTTGTGAGATACCGTGTGAACGCTAGAAATCAAACTCAGGTCTTCTGGAAGAAAAGTGTTTTAACTGCTGATCCCTCCCTCCGGTCCCCTGCATAATCCTTTTAAATAGCTGTTTGACAACCAGCTTGTAAAGTTCCTGCAGTGTGACACGAGCTAGTTGAGGTCAGCCTAGCACATGGCTGGCTGCCTGCCTCTTTAGGGCCTGGCCTAAAGCCAGTGTCCAGGAGTTATCTGTGAGATAGATGGGTCTCTCACTGCTTCATCCATCTTCTAATCACTATGTTAGGGGCCTCTTTCATTTATTCATTCATTCATTCGTTCATTTGATCTCATTAGATTCCTATTTTAGCTGGGTTTTCCTTTTTGAGACAAGGTCTTATATCCTAGCCTGGCCTCAAACTCACTGAGTAGCTGAGGGTGGTTTTGAACTCCTGGTCCTTTCTCCATCTCCCAAGTGCTGGGACTGCAGGTGTGTGTCGCCATGCCGGCTTCCATGATGCTGGGAATCAAACCTGGGACTTCACAAAGGCTGAGCTATATGCCTATCCCTAGACACTCATTTCTTACGGCTCACTTGAGTGCCAGAAACTTTGTCAGGTGTCATAAAAGTAACTCAGCATGCTGCCCCATCAAGTTCACAGTTACACAGAGAAACCAGACCCAAAGGAACCCTCGAAAGGAGTCTTCTGCTGAGTAGTGGTTGCGCACACCTTTTATACCAGCACTCAGGAGGCAGAGACAGGTGGATCTCTGTGAATTCAAGGCCAGAAAGAGAGAGAGAGAGAGAGAGAGAGAGAGAGAGAGGGGGGGGGTCTTCCAAAAGGAAAAGGAATCCTTGCTCTTCCTGAATCCTGCTCTTTGGTTGATAGACCATGAAGTGGGAAGTGGGGTGGTCACAGCACCTTTCTCCGGGGTTACAGAAACTCCATGGGACTGCAGGCCAAGTTCATGGCATTTTTCAATAAGAACTACCTGTTTCTCATTCCTCTTTGTTGTTTTGTCTTTTTTTTAAGATTTATTTATTAATGTATACATTGTTCTGCCTGCATGTATCCCTGCAGGCCAGAAGAGGGCACCAGATCTCATTACAGATGGTTGTGGGCCACCATGTGGTTGCTGGGAATTGAACCCAGGACCTCTGGAAGAGCAGCCAGTGCTCTTAACCTCTGAGCCATCTCTGCAGGCCCTGTTTTGTTTTATTTTTTACAATTATTTACTTATATGTGTATATGGACACATGCATGCTACCATGCAGTTTCTGGAGCTCAAACTCAGGCCATTAAGCTGGGTGGCAAGTGTGTCATTTTCCAACCCTCCTCATCCCTGCTTTTGTCTTAGAAGTCATATTGACACAGCTCTTAGAATGTCCTTGTCACCTAGCCCAATTCATTAAATCTATCTATCTTCCTCTACATGGTGTGTGGACTTTTTAGACATAGTGTCTCCCCAGGGCTAATGCAGATTCTGACCATTCTGAACATTTGGGACAGATCTTTCATTGTGACAGGCAAGCAACTGCCCTGTTCTACTGTACCCATGGCCTCCACCTCTTGAATACTACCAGCACCCCCAAGTCATGACAAAGAAGAAGATCTCCAGACATTTCTAAATGTCACCTGATGGGGGTTGGGGTGGAGATAGCTCCTAGGTTAAAGGGAAGTGTTCCCTTTCCTCTCAGTCCATGGTGGCTGCCTGCCCCTGTGCCAACCTTCTGTTCAGCCATTTTGTGGGTCACAGGCTGGAGGACTCATGCTCGCACTGTGGTGACTTCCTCATAGAGGAAGCCACACAGAGAAACTGGGAGCAAAGGGCTTCACAATCAAATTTATCTGCCTATCAACGAATGTGGGAACCCGTAGGATGCTGTAATGTGCAGTATGAATGAGGTCATGGTTTGGGTCCCTGTTTAATAGCAACAAGCCATGTGCACAACAAAGATCAGAGGTTGAATGTAAGCAATGAAATGTGTGTCCCAAAGTGGTTCCAATTTCCTCGCTATCCACGGTGCTCTGGGTTTGGTAGAATTCTCTGGAAGCTTAGCTTTCTCGTTGAAATTGCATCAGCCTGCAGAGCATTCCAGAACCTCACTTCTCACAGGCATCAGACTCCCACTTAACAGAACATACACTCCGTGCCCATGGCATTTTAATTTAATCAGATAATAAAATGCACCTATTTACTCTCTCAGTATAGAGGAGGTCCATTTGCTTCCTGGAGCCTGGATCTCCTCCTCCCCCTTCTTCTGGGCTGCTGGAAGGCTCTTGCCATTTTCAAGGCGACATTAGTGGGCAGCGAAGACAGGAAGGAGTGGGAACATGATTTCATATGTATCGACCTGTGACCGTGACTGTGAACTGAGTGTTGACTCTACTGTGTCCCTCCGCACCTTCTCAGGTTTCAGGGACCAAGAGGCCAAGGAGAGAACATGAAGTGCCATCCATTACACCATACACTGACGTCCGTGGACTTAAAGAAAAAAAACATGACAGAGGATTGAGTGTGGCTTTGGAATTTACATATCTCACAATCAATAGATTGACTGTTCACACACACACACACACAAACACACACATAAATATACATCTTGGTATTTATTTGGCGCCAGTGTTTGTTGGCTTGAGATAAGGCCTCTGAATATAACCAAGGCTGCCCTTGAACTATGTATCCTAGAATGTCCTCAAAGTAGCACTAATACTCCTACCCTCCTCAGCGCTGGGATTACAGGAATGTGACAGTATGGTCAGCTACTGGGTGTTGTGTATTTCTTTTCAATCAATGTTACTCAGTCAGGCTTGGTGGCACACACCTATAATCCCAGCTCTTTGGAGGCTGAGGTGGGGGAGTTTCAGGAACAAAGCTAGTTTATGCTCTGTAGAGAGATTGTATTCCCACCAAAAAAGAAATGAATACAATGGAAAATAGAGGGGCCGGAGAGACGGCTCAGGGGTCAAGAGCTTTTGCTACTTTTGCAGAAGACCTGAGTTCAAATTCCAGAGCGCACATCAGTGACTCACAACTGCCTTCAACTCTAGCTCCAAGGGGATCTGAATGCTTCTTATCTCTGAAGGCACCTGCACTCATGTGCACTTGCACATATATGCATGCACACACACACACTCACACACATAATTAAAAATAAAATTAAAAGTAGAAAAGTAGATGCGATGCTACTGAAAGGCTTTGCTTGTTTTGCTCTTGGCTCCATGGCTCAAGCCCAGGGGTTCACACCCTCAGCCCTTGAAGCATAATTTGACATGCGATAAACCACACTCCTTTAAAAGAGCAGGTTAAGTTTGGGTGGCTCCCCAGCCACGTGACCATGACCTCAGTTGAAACACAGATACGGAGAGCCCCACAGCCCAGGGAAGTTTCTCTGGCCCTGTGCAGCTGACCCAAGCAATCCCTGCTCTACCTTCCATCACTACAGATGGGACCCCTATTTCTTAAAGGTCCTATAAAGACAGAACCAATAGGTACATCCTCTTTGGCTCAGAATAATGATCACGATGGACCTTGCTAGTTCCTGTGTTGTCAGTGCTTCTGGATACTGCCTAGTCTATTGGTAGATGAGAATCCCTCCCTGCTGGAATCCTAACACTCCTTCTCTCTCACACCCTCCCTTTTCATCTTTCTTTCCCTCCTTTTTCTTTTCCTTGCCTTTACTCTACTTTTATTTTATTTATTTATTTATTTGGTTTTATTCGAGACAGGGTTTCTCTGTGTAGCTTTGAAGCCTATCCTGGAACTCGCTCTGTAGACCAGCCTGGCCTCGAACTCACACAGAGCCACCTGCCTCTGCCTCACGAGGTCTGTCACTAAAGGCGTGCGCCACCACCACCAAGCTCTATTTCTTTACTCCTCGGGTATTTCATGAACACAGAGTACAAATACCGGGCACTGTTGCTTTTTAATTTTTTTTTTTTTCTTGAGACGAAGTCTCATTATGTAGCTCTGGCCATCCTGGAACTCACAGAGATCCACCTGCCTCTGTCCCAAGTGCTGGGATTAAAGCCTTGAGTTACCATGCCTGGTAATTCCTTTTTTCTTTTTAATGATTTATTTATTTTTATTTTGTGTGCATTGGTGTTTTGGATTCCCTGGAGATCTAGACAGTTGTGAGCTGCCATGTGGGTGCTGGGAATTGAACCGGGGTCCTCTGGGAGAGCAGCCAGTACTCTTAATTGCTGAGTCATCTTTCCAGCCCCAGGCATAGCTGTCTACCTGGCCCAGCCACAGAGTAGAAAGTCATGAATGTTTTATTTTATTTTTTAAAGGAAAACCTGGCTGGGCAGTGGCAGCACATGCTCTTAATCCCAGTACTTAGGAGGCAGAGGCAGGCAGATCTTCATGAGTTCAAGGCAGCCTGGTCTACAGAGTGAGTTCCAGGGCTGTTATATAATGAATCCCTGTCTCAAATAAGATAAAATAAAATAAACAAACAGAAAGAAAGGAAAAAGAAAACCTGTGCGTGTCTCATATTAATTGAATCTCTCTTCCACACCAGCCTCCTCTATGATGCTACTCAAACTGACCAATTAGTGTGTGACCTCCTTTCCTTCCACCTCCATAGGCTCTGAGTCAGTTGCTAAGAGGGAATGAAAGGAAGGTTTGAAGGCTATGATGTGTCTTTTGAGAGTGTTCCATTCTCCAAACTCAGCCCCACTCCTTTATTAACCCTTCCAAACAGTCTTTGGATGAGCAAAGGTAACAACACTAGCTCATTCTGCATAGGAAGAAGCTGAGGCACTGGGTGGTGGTGGAGCACTCGGGAGGCAGTGGAGCATTCCAGAGGCAGGGGCAGGTGGATCTGTGAGTTTGAGGTCAATCTGGTCTATAGATTGAATTCCAGGACAGCCAGGACTACACAGAGAAACCCTGTCTTGAAAAACAAATGAAGAGGAAGAAAAACGAGAAGGAGGAAGAGGAGGAGGAGCAGCAGCAGCAACAGCTGAGGCAAAGACTGGAGATATCACTTGGTTAGTTTGCCTACCATACGTGAAGCTGTAGGTTTGATTTCCAAGTTTTTACAAAGCTGGTGTAGAAGCACACGTCTATAATCTAAGCACTCAGGAAGAGAGTGCAGGTGGATCAGGAGTTCAAGATCAACCTCAGCTATATAGGAAATTTGAGGCCAGCGTGGGCTGCTTCAGGAAAAAAGTTTAGACATTCAAGAGAGTGGAGGGAGTCCATCCAGGAGACGTGGAGAGCAAGAACTTTGGAAGGCAGCGAAGCCCAGTTCTCTCTCCACTCTTAGCTGGATAGCACCAACCAATCTTTTCATGTCTCTGGAACCAGGCTCTCGTGACAAGAGACAATGTGGTTAGGAGCTCAGAACAAGGCTTAAGTGGACATCAGTGCTTAACAAATGCATGTGGGGTCTCAAGCCCTGCTCACCTTCACTTTCATGAACGTGGTGCTGACCACATGCCCAGGGAGAGGAGAAAGAGTGAATATTTTCGCCGGGCGGTGGTGGCGCACGCCTTTAATTCTAGCACTCGGGAGGCAGAGGCAGGCGGATCTCTGTGAGTTCGAGGCCAGCCTGGTCTACAAGAGCAAGTTCTAGGACAGGCTCCAAAGCTACAGAGAAACCCTGTCTCGAAAAACCAAAAAAAAAAAAAAAAGAGAGTGGACATTTTCTTGTAGCTCCGGGGAGCCTTGCCTCTGGATGCAGAAGAATGTCCAAAACCACGACAAAGGCAAGTCCGAGAGCTAGTGGCACTGGTACAACAGAAACCAATCGGAGCAGCTTTAACAAAGAGAAGGCGTGGCTTACAAGGTGCTGAGATGTCTCACAGAGCCTCAGTGGCCAGAACCAAAGATCCTGGAACCTTCCTTCTGTCTCCCTGTCAGACTGGCCTTCCCGGCAGTGTGGCCTTGGCATTCTACAGAGGAGTCCAAACTGACCTAGGGTACTTTGGGCTCAGTTCCAAGGGAAGGATTCGCTTGGCCCTGCTTGGAGCAAATGCCCACTCCAGCCAGTGTCTGAGCTAGCTACATTACGCAAGTAGGCTTGGTGGTGACTGTCCTCTGGAGGTGAGTCACTACAAGCTGGGCAGACCCGACAAAGAGGTATCTTAATACATACAGTAACCACTTCTTTCTTGCTGCAACCCAGCCTTGTGCATGCCCGCCTTTTATTCCTTTATACGTTTTCTTAATTTTACAGTGTTGGGGATTGAACGAAGGGCCTTGCCCATGCTGGGCAAGTAGTCTACCACTGAGATACAGTCCCCAGATTTGGCTTCCCTGAGATTTAGGGAAGAGAGCTTACCTGAGCTGTAACATCATGAGGTCAGACCAACACATTGCTGACAATGGCAGAGAGAGAGAGAGAGAGAGAGGTTGGAGATGTATCTATCTTCTCTTTGTATGTGTGCACAGTGTGTGTCTGTGTGTGTATATGCGTGTGTGTACGTGCAAGAGAGAGAGAGAGAGGTTGGAGATGTATCTATCCTCTCTTTGTGTGTGTGCATGGTGTGTGTGTGTGAGTGTGTGTGTATGGGTGCAAGAGAGAGAGAGTTAATCTTGATTGCTAACTTCAGAGTACCTAGAATTACCTAAGAGAAAGTCCCCTGGGATTGTCTGTGAGGGAGTTTCTGAATTCAGAGAACAGGTGGGCAGGGGAGACTGGCGGTGAATGTGGGAACCCCCTCCCATGGCTAAAATGTGGACTGAATAAAAAGGAAAAAGCAAACTGAGCTTTCTCTGTGGACTCTGAGATGTGAACCACATTAAACTCTTCCATCCTCAAGGTTCCTTAGGGAGACGGTTTGTCACAGCAATAGAAAAAGTCACTAACACACAAGGTCCCCCTCTGTGGCCCAGAATGGCACCAAACTCAAAGTCTACCGGCTTCACCTCTCAGGGGTTGAGATGACACTGCATTTGGGCTTTTTGTTAGTACTACTAACTCAGATTGGCATAGTGACAACCATGGACCAGGCAGTTTTGCAAGTAATTTTCATATAATCATTCATTTATATTAATCCCTACAAGAACGCAATGAAAAATATGTCCATTGTACAGATGAAGAAACTGAGGCAAAATGAGGTTAAATAGCTTGAAGTGGACCAATCTGGCTTCAAACACACTCTCAGAACAACTATCGCAGCTTGCCTTATTTTAACGTCGATGTTTTATTTTCTAATTTGTCTTTCAAAAATGAGAAAAAAAAAAGAGATTGACTTGGGATGTAACTCAGAAGAGGGCTTACATAGCACTTGTGAGATTTGGGACTCTCTAGGCAGTGGTAGCACTTGTCTTTAATCCCAGTACTCGGGAGGCAGAGGCAGAAGGATCTCTGTGAGATCGTAGGCTAGCCTGGTCTATAGAGTGAGTTCTAGAACTGGCTCCATAGCTACTGGGAAACCCTGTCTCCAAAACCAAATAAATAAATAAAAATAAATAAATAAAAAATTAATTAATTTAAAAAAAGATAAAGAAAGAGATTTGGAGATTTGGGACTCAATTCTAGCAGCATGCAACAGGGCATGGAGGCATGTGCACCTGTCATTTTAGCACTTGGGAGGCAGAGATGGGGTGATCAAGAATCTGGGGTCATCCTTGGTTCAATAGTGAGATTGAGTCCACCCTTGTCTCAAAAATATTAAAATAAAAATGAATAAAGTAAATGTTCTTATTTAAAAAAATCATTAGGATGGTTGGAGAATTTGAGATCTGACATTTCACAGCTGACAATGGAAAAAGCCGAAGTTTTTTTTTCTCGCCATCCTTGCTTTTTTCACTTAGACCAGGAATTGGGGAGGAAGTTGCCGTAGTCACATGAAGCCTGGTGACCCATAGTTTGGCTTCAGGTCACTAGAGCCACAGCCCAAGACCACTTGGGATCAAAGCACATCAAGAGACAAATAAAGAGGTCACAGCAGGGGTTGCACATGTAGACTGCTTGCCTTGCACACACAAAGCTGTGGGTTCAACCCCCCAGGACCGCCTGCCAGCACTCTGGAGGGGAAGTGTAAGAATAGGGGTTCTAGGCCAACCTGAGATACATGAGACCCTGAATCAAAAGGGGCACGGAGAGATGGGGGAGATGATGAGGGGAGATGAGGGGAGATGGGGGAGATGGGGAGATGGGAGAAATGGGGGAGGTGGGGGAGATGAAGGAGGAGGAGGAGGAGATGGGGGAGGATGGAGAGATAGGGGAGATGGGGGAAGCGGGGGAGATGGGGGAGAGAGATGGGGGCCTGCACATGTGATACTTGGAGGAAGAGGAGATGGACAATGAGAAGGAGCGCTCCACCTAGGGCAGGGTCGGTCACACACTCATCTTTTCCTGGTCCCTTTCCCGTCCCCTTCAAGTCTGTGCTGGTACCTTGTTCTGGTCAGACTCAGGTCTATTTCCACAAAGTGGTCCCCATGCCCAGGCATCCAAGTAAGAAACCAAATTCACCTGCTCATTTCCATCCATCCAGGCCCCTGAGACTTAGGTCACCTAGGCTCGTCCCCAGGACAAGGACACCTGCCCTCATCCCCAGGATTTTCTTCTTGTTCCTCTAACAAATGACTTTGGACTGGGGTGTGAGGACACCCTAAACAAAGGAAAGCCCTTGTTACAGAGACTGGAAGCTTGACATCCAGGTGTCTGTGGCATAATTCCTTCCCCAGAAGGATCTGTCCCAGGCCTCTGCTTGGCACGGCTTGGCTTGGACAGGAACCTCACCCGCTTCTGCCTTCACGATCAAGGCATTCTCCCTTGGTGCCATGTTGCAGCTTCCTCTTTTTATAAAGCTTCCTCCCCACCCAGCATGACTTCATCTTGACTTATGACATCTGCAGCAACCCACTTCCAAATAAGGTCACATTCAGAGGCTGGGGGTTAGGACTCCTGGAGATGGGCATAGTTCAGTGAGAAACAGAGTCCAAAGCCCCCGGTTGCTTCCCAGCCTGAGGTACCTCCCTCCTGGATTTTCTCTCCACCCGAGAGAGAACGCATGACCCACCCCACTTGATCTGAGACAGGCATGGACACAAGTCTGGCCTACTGTCCTCAATCTCATGCTAGAACATTCACAGGACGTAGTCGTGACTCAGTAGGCTCACAAGGACACCCCGGTAGAAGGTGACTCAATCCCTGGTTCAGCACTAGAAGGCGTCATCCAGATGGTCAGCCATTGTCTGTAGTCTTCTCCATGCTTGGTTTCCCGGGACAATTTTAAAGGTGCTGAACCTGAGAATTTCACTCAGCATGAGCAATAGTGACCCCATGAATTTAAACAGCAGTGGTGACTGACAGGTATCTAGGGCCTGGACCGGTCAGTCATTCACACAGTAGTTTATTGCTTAAGATTTAAAGATGTATTTGTGTGTGTGTATGTGCATGTGTGTGTGTGTGGGGGGATGCTATGGAGCCCAGAAGGCATGTTAGGTCTCTTGAGTCTGGAATTACAGGCATTTGTGAGCTACCCACATGGGTGCTAGGATCAGATCTCTGATCCTCATGATAAAGCAGCAAGCACTCTCAGCCACGGAGTAATCCCTTCGGTCCCAATTTATTACTTTTAAAACATTTTAAAGTATGCATATGTGTGGGTATCTGTGCGGGGGGTTGTGTATGAGAATGTAGTACTCACAGAGGCCAGAGAAGGCATTGGATCCCTTGGAGCTGGAGTTATGGGCAGCTGTGAGCCACCTGACGTGGGTGCTGGGAACCCAACATAAGTCCTCTGCAAGAGCAGCGAATGCTGTTAACCAGCGAGCCATCTCTCTAGCTCCCCCCCCATTTATTCCTCTGTTTATTCATTTTTTCTCTTTCATTTGGCTAAAAACTTTAAGCAGATTTTTCCTAAAGGCCAATTGGCCAAATCTACCATGAGTATTGTTGATCGTGTTTCAGAAGCTTGGTTATGGTGAGGGAAGCTGACTCTCCTAGTCTTCAGCCAGGGCAGACATCACCAATCAACCACGGACACCATCAACACATCTAAATCCCAGCAGTCAAGGTCCCTTCAGTCCTCCTCACAGAGAAGCCATTGATAGGGGACACTAGCTTTACTGGGAAGGGGACCTTTGGGGGGGCTCTCTGGTTCATTCCTTCTACTTTGCAGATGGGGGAGAGTAAGTCTCACGGTGGGAAGAAGGAAATTTACCAACACTGTCTATCTAGGTAATGGGTAGCAACTGGCGGCTCAGAATGCCTGGCACCCTGGCTCAGAAAGAGGCCCATTAATCTCTTGTCTTTTCCTCCAGCTTCACCTGGAGGATGCCAGCAATGTGTGTGTTTCTCACCTGTCTGCTTGTTGTCTGAGTCTGTGGTGACAGTCCCCTGGGGAGGCTCACCTTGTTCCTGCCCCATCTGCCTCAGACCCTGGAGGCCACCTGCTGTTCACTCTCTCCCAGATGCTGTGCATGCATTTTGGGGGTTTCCTCTAGTGGCCTCACCATCTGGAGCCCCAAAGACGGCTCGGCTAGGAGTCCTGCCTCTGTTGTGACCATGTCGCAGCAACATCCCCAGTGCTTGGCCCCGGTCACCTTCAGACGGCCAGGGCCAGCAGGCCCTTCTGAGGACTAGTTGGACAAGTAGGACTCAGCAAGCAGCAGCAATTGACTCCTTGGTCCCAGGTTGGCTAATAATCAATGTTCCTATGAAATACTCATTTTGTGGAGTCAGGGAAATAGGTGAGAGGGTAAAGGTACCCAATGCCAAGCCTGATAGCCTGAATTCAATCCTTGGGACCCACATGATGGAAGGAGAGAACTGACTCCCACAGGTTGTTCTCTGACCTCCACACATGGGTCAGTGTGCGCACATGCGTGAGCGCGCGCACACACACACACACACACACACACACACACACACAAATCCCACCACCACCACCACCAACAACAACAACAAATGAATACATGAAATAAAGGAAAAGAAACATTTTCTTGAGACAGTAGCTCATGTAGCCCAGGCTAGCCTCAAACTTACTATGTAGAAAAGGATGACCGCGAACTTCTGACCCTCCTGCCCCCACTTCCCGAGTGCTGTGATTATGGGCGTGTGACACCACGCCCAGTTTTATGAACCCAGGGCTTCATGCAGGCTAGGCAAAAACTCTACCAACTGAGCCACATCCCAGGCACCAGGAGCCTTTCTGTGCTGCCATGTTTTTGTCATTTTGATGGCCACACCTGCGGCCCAGAAGGCAGGGGTCATTACTGTGAGGTCTGCCCTCCTCTGGAGACATCCTCCTTGTCTGAACCTGTGTCTCTCGTTTCGGGGACTTCACTGTCTTCCATAGCCCCAGGAACTTTTCAGGCATTGGGTGCTTGGCTAACACCTGAGATATTCCTAGCTCATAACTCATCTGCGTTACCTGACTTGAGTCGCTGTGGGTGTTCGCCCTTCCAGAGGCAAACAACAACTTCTTCCTTCCCCACAGGCTACTCTCAGCAGCTTCTCGGGACGATTTATCAACTATGTTAAAATAATTAAGTGATTACCTCCTCTCCTGGGGGGTCACCTCCATGTAAGTAATAAAGCATCAGCAAAGGAAGGTTTTTTTTCCTCTCCTACTATGAAGATGAATGACTTCCTTAAGATACATTTCTAGGGGCTGGAGAGAGGGCTTGGCAGTCAAGAGCACTGACTGCTCTCCCAGGAGATTCGGGTTAGATTCCCAGCACCCATCTGGCGGTTCACAACTGTCTGTAATTCCAGTTCCAGGGGGTCTAACACCCTCACAAGCAAAACACCAGCACACATAAACAAGCAAACAAATGAGTGAATGAATAAATAATAATAATAACAATAATAAACAAGATACATTTTTGGGGGTGGGATAACCCATTGCTGGGTTTGGAGATTTAGGCATTGTCTTAGTTAGGGTTTCTATTGCTGGGAAGAGACACCGTGACCACAGCAACTCTTATAAAGGAAAACATTTAATTGGGGCAGGCTTACAGTTTCATAGTTTTAGTCCATCATCATCATGGTGGGACAGGGTACTAGAGAAAGAGCTGCTACATGTTGCTATGCAGGCAACAGGAAGTAGACTGTCTCACTGGGCGTGGCTTGAGCATATATGAACCCTCAAAGCCCACCTCTACAGCGGCACACTTCCTCCAATAAGACCACACCTACTCTAACAAAGCCACACCTCCTAATGGTGCCACTCCCTTTGGGGGGCATTTTCCTTCAAACCACAGCAGGCAATGAGAAAAATGGTGGATGGGGTGCCATCATAGAATTAAGGGTCCAGGAAGTACATGTTCTCTGGGACATGTGACGCTTTCCTTACCCCACGGAAACTTCTTATCCCTTTACAGATGTTTCTGTCCACCCTCCCCCAGGAATACTGCTCCCAGCCGCCCAGAATCCATGAATGTGGCCTTATTTGGAAAAGAGGGTCTTGGCAAATGCAGCTAAATTAAGGATCTCAAAATGAGGTCATTGTAGATTAGAGGGTCTGAGAATCCCAAGTCAAGGCCTGTCTAAGAGCAGGGAAAGAGCAACAGCATGGTGTAGCGAAGGGATGCTGTGCAGCCAGAGGCAGAGATGGGAGCCTAGCAAGGCTGGGCGGTGGGTCACCCAGGAGCCGCGAATCGGCTTCACAGCCACACTGTGCTGGCATGCTGGCTAACTGCATTGGGAGAAGGTTGTCTTGCTCCTCTCTCTCTCCCTCCATCTCTCCCTCCTTCTCTCTTTCTTTTTATATTTTGAGACAGAGTCTCATTGTGCAGCCAGGGCTGACCTGACGCTCACTATGTCGTTCAAGCTCACCTAGAACTTACGTCGATCCTCCTGCCTCTGCCTGAGTGCTGGGGTGGCAGATGTGTCTCCTGTGCCCAGCTGTACTTCCACATTTTAAGACATCAAGAAGTAGAGTATGTGGGTAGGAGATTTAACTCAGTGGTAGAGAGCATGCCTGGAAAGTGCAAGGCCCAAGGTTCTGTCCTTAGGTCCAGAAAATAAATAGGTAGGTAGGTAGGTAGATGATAGATAGATAGATAGATAGATAGATAGATAGATGATAGATAGACTATAGATAGATAGATGATAGGTAGATAGATAGATAGATGATAGATAGATAGATAGATGATAGATAGGTAGATAGATAGATAGATAGATGATAGATAGGTAGATAGATAGATGATAGATAGGTAGATAGATAGATAGATGATAGATAGGTAGATAGATAGATGATAGATAGATAGATAGATGATAGATAGGTAGATAGATAGATAGATGATAGATAGATAGATAGATAGATGATAGATAGGTAGATAGATAGATGATAGATAGATAGATAGATAGATGATAGGTAGATAGATAGATAGATAGATAGATGATAGATAGGTAGATAGATAGGTAGATAGATAGATAGATAGATAGATAGATAGATAGATGATAGATAGGTAGATAGATAGATAGATGATAGATAGATAGATAGATGATAGATAGGTAGATAGATAGATAGATAGATAGATAGATAGGTAGGTAGATAGATAGATAGATGACCAGAGTATGGCAACACCCATGGTCCTCGGCACTTGCAGGACTGAGACAGGAAAACTGTCAGAGCTTAAAGCCATCTTGTCCTACCTAGCAAATACCAGGCCAGCCTGAGCTACAGAGTGAGACCCTGTCTCAAAACAAACAAACAAATAAAAAAAAAATCAAGAAAGGACACATAAGCATTAAAAATTGGGGCTGAGGACGTAACTAAGTTGACAGAGTGCTTGCCTAGCATGCATGACGCTCTGGGTATGGTGGTGCCTGCTTGTGATCCCAGCACTGGGAAAGTAGAGGTTCAAGGTCATCCTTTCCTGCATAGGAAATATGACTATGATGTCAGCTTGGTTTATGTGAGACCCAATTTCAAGAAAAAAAAAAAAGAGAGAGGGTGGTAGCTGCCAACATAGCCCAGTGGTAAAGCTCTTGCTGTGCAGAGTGAAGACCTGAGTTAGGATCCTCAGCACCTCTTACTAATTCTGTAATTCTAGTACTTCGAAGCAAAAGTGGCAGGTCAAGCCAGCAGCGGGGCGCACACCTTTAATCCCAGAATTTGTGAGGCAGAGGTAGGCTAATCTCTGTGAGTTCCAGGCCATCCTGGTCTACAAAGAGTTCTGCGACAACCAGAACTGTTAGACAGAGAAACACTGTCTTGAAAGACAAAAAAAAAAAAAAAAAAAAAAAAAAAAAAAAAAAAAAAAAAAAAAAAAAAAAAAAAAAAAAAAA
>PVIU01015182.1:0-23132 GCA_004026605.1 Ondatra zibethicus
TTTTTTTTTTGAGACAGAGTTTCTCTGTGTATCTCTGGCTTTCCTGGAACTCACTTTGTAGACCAGGCTGGCCTTGAACTTACAGAGATCCAACTGTCTCTGACTCCCTCAGTGCTGGGATTAAAGGCATACTCCACCACTGCCCAGGTTATGTACAGAAATCTTATGTAAGTAATCTTAATCAAAGGTTTCAGTTCCTCTTGGTTAACTATGGTATAAAACATTAAGTGAAAATGTCTATACATAAGTCATTTGTGGGTTTTTAAGTTGCATGCCATTCTGAGTATCACTATGGAATTTTATGTTGTACTATTCCAGGTGATCCAAATGAAGAGCCTTCCCTGGACCCAGCATACCCATGTTGTGCACACATCTATCCCAATAGTTAGGAATAGTCTCAGATAGCCGACTGACTCCTATAGACCCAAGACGCTAGTGTTCAAGTTGTTTAACTTAACAATGACATTGGTGCCCAATAATAGTGATCTTGGTGACTTTGATATGCCACAGAAAATCAGTGAAGCTTGTCTGTTCAGTGAAAAGGTAAAATTTTTTGATTTAGCAAAGAAAGGAAACAAATTTCTTCTATACTAACAAGAATAGAAAAAAAGATAGTGTATGTAGAGTTAGTCCTTCTTTTCAAATAACTCTAACTCATGTCAAGTTGATAATAAGCTAGCCAGAACATCACAGTTGAATTCTATACAGCCATTGAAATAATACCTTCTCACTTATGAGAATATGGATGAACTTAGAAGATATTATGTCATGAGAAAAATCCAGACTTGTAATAAAATACCACATGGTCTCACTGTATATGGAACCCAAAATAAAGCTGATCTTATAAAAGTTGAGAGTAGAATGGTGGGCATCAGAGGCTGGGAGAGAACAAAAACTATGAGCAAAGGTTTGGGGAAGGTGATTGTGTTCTGAATTACAATTAAAGAGGCATACAAAGTTCTAGCATGAGATCAGAATGCTCATGCATAAGGTGCTTGCTGTACCTGCCTGAGGTCTTCTGCATGGATCCCCAGCACCCACTTAAAATGGTAGAATTGGTGGAACACCCTATAATCCAAGAGCTGGGAGAAGGAGGCAGGAAGATCTTTAGGGTCTGCTGTTCTAGACAGTCTAGTGAATCAGGAAGCTTTGGGTCTGCTGCAGGAGCTACTTCCGCTCCTTCAGCCAATAGCCTTTAAGATACCAGCCCACTGGGGAGTGGTCTCTTTAGTTTTAAAAAAGCAGCGGCAGCCGTGTGCTCTCTCTCTTGCTTCCGGCTTTCGGCTGTTAGACTTCTTTCCTGATTGTGCAGAGGACCTCATGCTACAGGGTTCAGCAAGAGTGTCTGTCAAAAAGTAAGGCAAAGAGTGATACAGGAAGACATCTCTGGCCTCCATATGCATACACAAAAGATGAGGCTGCTCTTACACACTTAGATGACTGCTGCACACAGCAATAGTTTATTATATATTTCAAAGTTTTTGAAGAAGGATTTTAAATGTTTTCATGAGCGTAAGTATTAGAGCAGATATGTTTTACCTGTTTCAATCATTTCATAGTGCGTACATGTTTACAAATCACAGGGTACTGTAATAGTATGTATAATCTTTTTATTTCTACGTATCACTTAAAACAAATTACTTTAAATGCAAAGACACAGTGTATTTCCAGCTATGTACTTATGTCATTATTCCCATTGTTTAAAATCTTTTTTTGGTTTTTGTTTTATTTTTTTTACTTTTAAGATTATACTATAATTGCATTTCTACCTTCCCCTTCCTCTCTCCATGCCCTCCCATACATCCCTCCTTGATATCTTTCAAATTCATGACCTTTTTTCATTAATTGTTATTGCATGCATATATGCATATGTATATACATATATATCTCTAAATATAACCTGCTCCATCTGTATACTATTACTCATATGTATGTTTTAAGAGCTGAAAATTTGGAAAAGCTTTTAAATTAATCCATTTATTAAAAATGGGAACAAAATGTTCTTTTGTGAGTTTTATATTTTCTGAGCTAAGCAAAACTAATAATGAAGGTGAAGAAATGTGAAACACAGATTATTTCATCCTGTCATGGGAGAATATATCTACTCAATCTTGACACGGAGTATTCTCAGAAGATCAATGGTAGAATAGAAGGGGGTGGTGGAACATAATAATCCATGTTGTCATTGAGATACAGCCCTTCTATTTTGAGTGAAGCGAGTATGGGTTATGGATTTGTGTTTATATAGATGAGAAGCTGCTGTCCTGGTCATGACTCCATCACAATTGACTTCAATCACATCCTCCATGGAGAGTATGGTTGTATTTGGTAACAGGTGGTGCCTTTATTCACTCAGAGAGCAATTAGGTAAACAGCACGAAGATGTCCAGGGTGCTGGTGCTGGCAGAGAGCAACTGAGAAAGCAAGGACAGCAAAGCTATCACATGGTGTACAGCAAAAGCAATAGACATTGAAATCAAGAATAATAATAATAGGAGTCTTGGCTGCTTAAGTGTGACTTATGCAAAACCGATCTGAGCACCTGGTAACAAGTGGTTCTCTTAGTTTGGGTAATAGTGATACGTTTTCCCATTAGATCCCAATGCTATTTTGTTCTGTGATATATTACTGAAACTCAAAGACTGATGACCCTTAACTGATAAGATTAGACATCAAAATTTTCAAAACCTAGAGCGAACAGCTTGCAAACTGTTGGTGATGCTTTCTGGATTAATAATTGTCTATCAAAGCCAATACTGCTGTGCAATTATACCTTGTAGTAGACCTCTGCTTCATGAACTAGCAACGTATGTCATGGAAAAGTACAGATTGTGTCCCTAGAGAAAGTAGGGAGGCAAATTTAGTTATGGAGAAAATATATTCATCACAAAGAATGTATGGATTTGAAGAAATGGAAACCAGGATCAGCGTGAACCAATGGAGTAGACTGAAGCTATGCACAGTAGAGAGAGAATTCAAATTGTTTCCCAGAGTCAACAAGAATTTGCCAGGGACCAGCCTCGCAAAAATACCTCTTGCCAGTGTAAGGGCATGGGGATTAAAAATATAGTAAAGAATATGAAGATGCGAATGAAAATAATAAAACGGAGAAATATATAGGATAGTATTGGTAGGGAATTTCCACGAATACTGAAAATTCCCCTGCATTTAATTTCCTACTGCTTAAAATACCCCTGACCTCAAAAGGTAGGAGTAAGACAAAAGACCGCTTTAATCTAGTACAAGGAAATGAACGTACCAATTGAAGGTTGCAGGTTACATTCACTCTGTTCCTAGAACAAAACAAGTCTGGCTTACACCCTAGACCAAAATGTTCTGTAGGTAAACCACTCCCTGGGTGGAATCTCAAGTTATTTCCATAAAGGGAACTGGAACTTGTTTGGATCTTTAGACTTTTGTTTGAGGCAGGAACAAACTACTTTCCAATTCCTGGAGCATGGTGGTCTGGCAATTAGCCACACCTGTTGATAATAACCTTGAGAGAGCAGAACTCTCTGAGTTACAGGTAGGTGGGACCTTTGTCTGAGTTACAAGCACAATAACCCTGAAGGAATTAGACTTAGGTTCCGGCTCTCTCTGACCTTTGGCCAATGTAGAAATAGGCTTTTTTGGGCCTCCACAAGGATTGGATATGATGATAATTTAAAAAGTACTCTTTTGTAATACCCCTTGGTCAAGGCTCTTTGTGTTATAGTTTGTAAGATCTGATAAGGGGTTAACTGGTTTTGTAACTTCATGAAACTTCCCACAAGCCTAAAGATGAACTGAAGAAAAGCTATTTTTCATACCATTTATTAATCTAAAGCCTGAGAATGACTTATGACAGTAAATAAGATAGAACCAAGGGAGTATTTATTGAGTGGAATTGAGCTTTGACATTCACCTTGTATTTTCTGTACTGCAAAGATAAACTTCCAAAGGTGAAAATATCAATAGTAATCCAAACACTGTATGCACTGAGAGCCCGAAGGTGTTATTTTATCTTTGGCACAGTGGCTATGCCTTAATCTACTACCATCTCAGCCAGCAATTGCAACTCTCAGTTACTAGCTTGCTTCTAGCAGTGTCCTGGTGGGAATTCTGCTCCAGCAGGCGCTGGCCCTGTTGCTATTGCTAACGGTAGTAGCTATAACTAAATCTCTACCATTCTAACGATGAATAAGACTCGAGATTCAAAGGCTGGGGTGAAAACCTGGCAGCTCAGATATGTTGAGTAGTTACTAGCTAACCCTCTAAACCCCACCCTATTACTTCCTGTGTCTTTATCTCTCCTATATGCCCTCTGAGGCTCTCTGATTACTTTCTGTTAACTAGTTGTCAATGCAGCCCTCTGACCCAATGTTAATTTTATTTAATTAATACAAATGCAAACTCGCAGGGGGGGGGTTATATTGTGATGGAATATCCCCCAACATGAGGGAACAGTGAAACACCTTTGTTTGGAAAGTAGTGATTATTTTTTTTAAAAAAATTTGTATGTGAATCAATTCAATTTTTGAACTAAATACATTGGTTCAAAGAAATTAGTACTGCTGGATTTTGACCAATTAGGCACAGACTTTCAAGGCCTTTTGAATTTGTTAAGAACATTCTGATTAAGTTACTGTTGGCTTTACTCTGGTGATGTATGTGATAATGATCATCTGAGGTCTGTGAAAATGTTGAGTTTGTAGTAGAAATTTCCTTGTGAAATGAGAGCCTGTTTTTATACTTCTCTTTAGCTTTCCATTAAATTCCATGCAAATAATTGATCTGTAGCAGCATTTAGAATCATTATTACATTGGCAGATCTTACTCAACCAGTTTGTTAATTTGTGGTCCACTCATTTAACTAAAACGTAGTAGAAATTTATGCTAATTCGAAGTGAACAAAGTAATGGATACTTGCTAGAAATTTATTTTTTTGACTATTCCACCAAAGCAAGGTGCACATGCTACTCCTGAAGGTTTTTAAATAAAGTGATTAAATTCTTCCCAGGGTATTCTTAAGTTTTGTCAGCCACTACGTATTTCATGTGGAAATGTGCATAGCATATATAGGAATAAAGAGAGAAAGCCTAATGATAATGTCTTTATTGGATTTGATCATAAAACTCAACTGTTTTAATGACTGCAAATTTGGTGATTTGACGTATCTAGAAATTATGTACTCAAGAATGACAATTTAGATGTCCATCAAGACCTTTCAACGTATCCCAGATCCACAAAGTCTCTACTTCTACTTCACTTCTACTTTACACCTTTAAAACTTGCAGGTACACACCTTAATAACTTGTATTTGTATTTTGTTAAAATTTGTTTGATGAGGTTGTCCTTTTAAACTGACAAAACCTCTCAGACATCAAACTGTATCAGAGATCTTTGAGAAGGATAAAATTTTACTTGAGTTATTGATTAAAAAATGACAGAGAACTTATTTGGTTGGCACCTAGAGATACTCCTCAGGGTCCTTCATAGTCACTGAAGGTCATATTTTTTTTTTTTTTTTTTTTTTTTTTTGCTGTTTAGCGCTGGGCCTACCAGGCTCCAGAAGATCCTGTGGGCTAAGAAATCTGTAGGAAGACAAGCCTATTTTGACCTGAGCAACTAGACTGTCGATTCCAGCAATTCTGTCCACTGTCTGGATATCTTCAGTTTAGATGAAAGGCAGTTTTGCCCAGTAGTCAGCAGTTGGCAGTAGAAACAAATAGCCAATGGACATTATTTTATGCCCATTTGTCTTCTGTCTTCTTTGGAGGAAGTAGAGTGTTGCTGCTAGGAGCCAACCTGTCTCCTTTTATTATGAAAAGTCTTTTAATAAGTATATATTTAAATGCCATATTCCCCAGATCTCTGATCAGTTGAGGGCTGTTTATCAGGTATAACTACAGTATGGAATCAGCCTCGAAAGCTGGGTCTGGGCTTGACTTTACTGGTTCTCAACTTAAAAGGTAAGATTTACACCCATAAAAAGACAGAAAGAAAAAAAAAACTGCTTACAATGGAAGATTAACAGCAGAACTGACAATAGTAGAGAACAGCTTAATATATTTTAAATGAGGGTTGGATTAAATATAAAGTATTTTTGTAAGAGACTTAAAAGTACATACCAATTTAAAACATGAAACTTATTGTTTTTGTAGTCTGAAATGAGATGCAATGAACAATTATAACATTAAGCATAGGTGCATTTAAGTTACATGTATAAACACAGAGAGTGAACAGGAATTGGGGAAAGTGGATGCTCTTGATGCGCCCTACCAAAGGCATGCCATTGCACAAACACACATGAAACAGAGTCAGCATTGGGGAACCAGGCAGGGAATATCTCAGTAAAGATGGCGGGACTTAATTCTTAGTGCTGATACTCAGTGTAAATATTTGTTCACATTTTAATGCAGATATTTGTACAAACTAATATGAGGTCAAATGTGAAGAGAGGCAACTCTATCAACAGGGAACTTATAAAAGCATTTGATGATTCATATTCTTTAAAGTGGTTTACATCCCTTGTTATAATTTATGTTTAAATGATCATTTATTCCCTTTCTAAAAATCCACCCAAGTCACAAAACAGCTCACAAAAATTGAAAATAGTCTGTTGCTCTGATTTCAAGATTTTGGCTAAATTGTATAATGGAATAAGTAAAATCCGATTTATCTTCATTAACTTAAAATATGTGTATTTTTAGTGATACAGCCCAATAAAAATAATATTAGAAGCATAGCAAAAAAAGAAAAAAAAGATGGCGGGACTTAGTCACCTGACCTGGCTCTCAGTTAAGATGGTGGTAAAGTCATCTGACCTCAGCTAATATGTCAGTAAGGTCACCTGACCTCAGTCAAAATGGCAGTGGTCACATGTTGTATGGAAGGGAGACCTAGAGGCACGATCCACCCGATTGCCAAGCCACCATGCCACAAGTCGCAGAGGGTAGCAAAGTCTGGAATTGAAAACAGCAGCCTCGTGGATCTGATCAATCTTGTCGGTAGTGGTGGCAGGGACAGTTTGAGGAAAAGCAGAGCTGGCAAGACACTGGCAGAGCATAGTTTGAAGGTTTATACCATAGCTGGAAATGTGAAAACCCGCAAAAAACACTACAGGGCCTATAGAGGAGTATATTTTCTCTGTAGGTGGCCAAACACTGCAGGGCCTGTGGAAGAGCATCCTCTCTCTACAGATAGGGTGCTAAAGCCTGACTGGCTCTGGCCCAGGTGACTTGGAAGACAGAGAGACTATAGGCTGCTCTGAGCCATCTCTCACATTAGAGTCCACTTAAGAGTGGTCCAAAAGTAAAGAAAAAAAAGAAAGGAAAAAGAAAAATATGAGGGACCCTGGGCCCCCAAATTGAGTGCACCACACAGCGTGTGCAGTGCTAGAGTGGGAGGACCAACCCCGAGTTGTCTGGTCATGTTTTTAGCTATGGAAAGCAGTGGAGGGCTCCACCGTAGCTGTGAAGGCTATGCTTGGGGGTTGGAAGGGGAAAACTCACCACCGAAGCTGCTGGTTTACATAGAGGTCAGCGTTTGGGCAGATAGAATGCAGAACTGTTGTAAAGAAACCTGGTTTCCGAGCCCAGGGTTCCACACGTCCTCAGCTGGCCTGCTCGTGGGCAGGAGGAAACGTGGAGAGCCTGGCCAAGTCACAAGCACCAATGTAATGCTAAAAATAAAATGCTTCAGTTCCCCTGAGGGGCACAGTGGCAGAAACACTGCAGGTCCCCAAGTGGTGGCAGTGGGCCCGAGAGCAGCCAGTCCCAGGCAGGATGGCACAGTTCCTTGGGTGGCTGCAGTGGGACACAAGGGGCAGCGAGGCCCAGGCAGGGAGCCATGGGGCAGGTGAGAGCTGTGCAGCTGGAAAGCCAGTCCCACAAGGAGCCACAGCCATGGTGGGTGAGAGACAGATGGATAGGCACGCCATGCAGAGAAAGTAGGTATTTATTTAGTGGGTTATGGACTGGAAAGGGGAGAAGGGGAGAAAGGGTAAGAGCAGAGAGAGAGAACCAGACTGGGGGGGGGGGAGGAGAGGAGCCACAGCCATGGTGGGTGAGAGACAGATGGATAGGCACGCCATGCAGAGAAAGTAGGTATTTATTTAGTGGGTTATGGACTGGAAAGGGGAGAAGGGGGAAAGGGTAAGAGCAGAAAGAGAGAACCAGATGGGGGGGGGAGGAGAGGAGCCATGATAGCACCTACCTCTTTGGGAGAGAGAAAGAAAGGGAGAAAGCTCAGGCCAGAAGCAGAAGGAAGATCTGCCTGCTTCAGGGGTGGATGGAGGAGGGAGTGGGAATGGGTATGGTTTGTCTCTAAAAGGAACAGGACAGACCATTACAGGAGGTACATACATTTTTATTTATTTTTAAAATTTTCTTCTTTATTTATTTGTTACGTCTTTAATTTACTGTTTGTGTCGCATCCTGTATCTCCATCTCACTCATTTTCCCATCCCTTTTTATTCACCCTCTGCCCTTGAAACCTACCACCCCCAAAATAAAATGAAATTAAACAGAAAAATAAAGAAGAAAAAAAGAAATTTATTTTATCATGAAAACTGTAGTGTGGCACAGTGAGTCACACAGTAAACCCTTTTATCCATATGTCTTTACTTGAAAGTGTTCATTGTAAAGAGTCATTGATCTGGTTTAAGGCATCTGGTTTCGGCTACAATATCAACGCTGAGATCATGTTGGAACTCTACTTGTAAAGATCTGCATCATTTTTGGGTTGGAGGAGTGATGCCTCAGCAGTTTAGAGCACTGAGTATGCTTCCAGAGGATGGGGGTTTGATTCCCAGCCCCAACATGGTAGTTTACAACTGTCTGTAACTCAGTTCTAGGAGATCCCACTCCCTTTTCTGGCCTCCACCACCAAGAGGTGCACATGCAGGCAAAACACTCAGATACAATAAATAAATAAAAATAATTTATATTGTTTCTTGTCTCTATCTCCATCATCTATCTCTCTATCATTTATCTATCTATCTATCTATCTATCTATCTATCTATCTATCTATCTATCTATCTATCTATCCATCCATCCTTTCTGTCTGTCTGTCTATTATCTCTGTCGTCTGTCTAGCATCTCTGTATGTCTATCTACCTATCTGTCTACCTATTTATCTATCATCTATCCTCTCTGTCTGTCTCTTATCTCTCTGTTGTCTGTCTATCATCTCTGTCTGTCTGTTTGTCTATCATGTATCTATCTATCCATCTATCATCTATCTATCTATCTAAATGAACATCTGCAATTCTTGTGAAAATTTAGTTTTTTGTGGTAAGTTGTTCTTTACAGCACACTACAGATCCATATTCAGAGAAGAAGATTTTAGCTCAGTTGCTGCACTCAATTGCAGGGGACTTACTACAGTGGATCCCAGTCATGTGGTGTGGGGCTTTCAATTGCCACGGTCATGGAAACTTCTCATGTAGCAATACCACTCTCTTCAGGAAGATAATGATGACCCACCTTTAAGAATAATGTTAGCGGCTCCAATACTGAGGGGACCTAAGAGGTAAGTGAACAACCACACGGCTGGATGCTCCACGCTTTAGGACCTTCCCAGTGGGACAAAACCCAGGGGCCCTTCTCCAACTCTCTAAGCTTTTCTAGCTAGCCAGCAGGAAGTTTCGTGTGGCTAGTTCCCCCCCCCCAGCCCATCCAGTGGCCATCCAAACTACTAGCTACACCTGCTCCTAACCTGCCTATTCTCCTGCAATCTCAGTGGAACTCTGAAACACAGCTTGCTCCAATACTGAGGAGGCTTAAGAGGTAAGTGAGCAGTCACATTGCCGGACACCCCACTCTCCAGGACCTCCCCAGTGGGACAAAACCCAGGGGCCCTTCCCCAACTCCCTTGGCTTTTCTAGCCAGCCAGCAGAGAGTTTCCTGAGGCTAGGCTCCCCAAAACCCAAACCCATCCACTGGACCACCCAAGCTACTCACCAGACCCTGCCTAAGAGCTGAGAGCTTGCTATAATACTGAGGGGACCAAGAGCATGCTACAACATTGAAAGGATTAAGAGAGAGCACCAAGAGAGCAGACCAAGAGAGCAGGTGTATAGATACCTCAGAGGCTTTCTGAGACAGACATTGACAGTGCAGAGCAGACCAAGAAAATTCCCAAATACTCAGACAGCCACAGCAAGGAGTGGACCAAGATGCAAAGACACTGCTGGTCTTATTTGAAGGAAGAGATGGGTAGGTGCCAATGTAAGAATTTCTCCAAAAACCTAAAATGCAACATGGTAGCACCAGAACCCAGTGGTAACACAACAGGAAGACTTGATCATCCTAGCCCAGAAGAAGTAAAAGAAAATGACTTTAAAAGTAACTTTATGAAAATGATGGCGACCTTTAAAGAAGAAGTGAAAAACACCATTAAAGAAATGGGAGAGAAGACAAACAAAAAATTAATAAATGCCTCAAAGAAACCCAAGAAAAAACAATCAAACTGGTGAAGAAAACAGTTCAAGACTTGAAGACAGAAATACAGGTAATAAAGAAAACACAAACTGAGGAAATTTTGGATATGGAAAATCTGGGTAAATGAACAGGGACTACAGAGACAAGAATAACCAACAGAATACAAGAGATAGAAGAACAAATCTCAGGCACTGAAGATACTATAGAGGAAATAGACTCATTGGTCAAAGAAAACATTAAATCCAACAAATTCTTAACACAAAACATTAAAAAAAATCTGGGACACCATGAAAAGGCCCAACCTAAGAATAATAGGGGTAGAAGAAGGAGAAGAATTACAGCTCAAAGGCCCAGAAAATATATTCAAAAAAATTATAGAAGAAAACTTTCCCAACCTAAAGAAGGATATCCTTATGAAGGAACAAGAAGCCTACAGAACACCAAATAGACTGTATAAAAAAAATCCCCTCACCATATAATAATCAAAACATTCAGAATAAAGAAAGAATGTTAATAGCTGCAAAAGAAAAAGGTCAAGTAACATCTAAAGGTAAATCTATAAGAATTACACCTGACTTCTCAATGGAAACCATGAAAGCCAGAAGGTTCTGGACAGATGTGCTGCAGACACTGAGAGACCATGGATGCAAGCCCAGACTACTATACCAGGTGAAGCTTTCATTCACCGTTGATGGAGAAAACAAGATATTCCACGACAAAAATAGATTTAAACAATACATATCCACAAACCCAGCCTTACAGAAAGTACTAGAAGCAAAACCCCAACCCAAGGAAGTTAATGATACCCACAAAAACACAGATCTCTGATAACCAGCCCAACAGCACAACCCAAAGAAGGGAAACACACAAACACTACTATCTAAAAATAACTGGAGTTAACAACCAGTGGTCATTAATATTGCTGAATGTCAATGGACTCAATTCACCTAGAAAAAGACACAGGCTAAGAGAATGGAAATGAAAACAGGATCCAGCCTTCTGCTGTTTACAAGAAACATTCCTCAACCTCAAAGACAGACTGTACCTCAGAGTTAAGGTTTGGAAAAGGTTTTCTAATCAAATGGACCTAAGAAACAAGCGGGTGTAGCTATCCTAATATCTAACAAAATTGATTTCAAACTAAAATCAATCAGAAGAGATGGAGAAGGACACTTTATACTCATAACAGGAACAATTCATCAAGATGAAGTCTCAGTCCTGAATATCTATGCCCCTAATGCAAGAACACCCACATATGTAAAAGAAACATTACTAAAATTTAAATTGCACATCAACCCCACACACTAATAGTAGGAGACTTCAACACTCCTCTCTCGCCAATGGACAGGTCAACCAGAGAGAAACTTAACAGAGAAATAAGAGAACTAAAAGATGTAATGAATCAAATGGGCTTAACAGACATCTATAGAACATTCCACCCAAACAGAAAAGAATATAACTTCTCAACACTTCATGGAACCTTCTCCTAAATTGATCACACACTCCAGAACAAAGCATACCTCCACAGATACTAAAAAAATGGAGTAACCCCCTGTGTCTTATTGAATCACCAGGGATTAAAGTTAGAATTCAACAAGACTACTACTCCAAGAAAGCCTATAAAGTCATGGAAACTGAACAGTCAACTACTGAGCCACTCCTGGGTCAAGGAAGAAATAAAAAAAGAAATTAAAGTCTTCCTTGAATTCAACAAAAACAAAGGCACAACATATCCAAACCTAAGGGATACTATGAAAGCAATGCTATGAGGAAAGTTCATAGCACTAAGTGCCTACATAAAGAAAATGGAGAAAGCTCTATAGCAACCTAACAGCACACCTGAAAGCTCAAAAAAAAAAAAGAAGAAGAATCAGACTCACCTAGGAGTAGTAGAAGACAGGAAATAATCAAATGGAGGGCTGCAATCAACAAAATAGAAACAATACAAAGAAAACAATACAAAAAAATCAATGAAACAGAGAGCTCGTTCTTTGAGAAAATCAACAAGATTGACAAACCCTTATCCAAACTAATTAAAAGGCAGAGAGAGAACATCCAAATTAATAAAATCAGAAATAAAAAGGGGGACATAGCAACAGACACTGAGGAAATTCAGAGAATCATTAGGTCTTACTACAAAAACCTATACTCCACAAAATTGGGAAATGTAAAAGAAAAGGACAATTTTTTAGATAGATACCATATAACAAAATTAAATCAAGACCAGGTGAGCAATTTAAATAGACCTATAAACTGCAAGGAAATAGAAACTGTCATCAAAAACCTCCCAACCATAAAAAGCCCAGGGTCAGATGGTTTTAGTGTAGAATTCTACCAGAACTTCCAAGAAGAGCTAATACCTATAATCCTGAAAGTGTTCTACATAATAGAAACAGAGGGGACATTGCCAAACTCTCTTTATGAGGCTACAGTCACCCTGATAGCAACCACACAAAGACTCAACCAAGAAGAAGCAAGAATTACAGACGAATCTCACTCATGAACATGGATGCAAAAGATTTCAATAAAATACTGGCAAACCGAACCCAAGAACACATAAAAAAATTATGCATCATGATCAAGTCAGCTTCATCCCAGAGATGCAGGGCTGGTTCAACATATGAGAATCTGTCAATGTAATGTATCATATAAATAAACTGAAAGAAAAAACCATATGATCATTTCATTAGATGCTGAAAAAGCATTTGACAAAATACAACACCCTTTCATGATTAAAGCTTGGAGAGATTAGGGATACAAGGATAATATCTAAATATAATAAAAGCAATATACAAAAGGCAGACAACTTACATCAAATTAAATGGAGAGAATCACTTATTCCACTAAAATCATGAACAAGACAAGGCTGTCCACTCTCTCTATATCTCTTCAACATAGTTCCTGAAGTTTTAGGAATGGCAATAAGAAAACAAAAGGAGATCAAGGGGATTCAAATTGGAAAAGAAGAAGTCAAACTTTCGTTATTTGCAGGTGATATGATAGTGTACATAAGTGACCCCAAATTCTCTACCAGAGAACTTCTACAGCTGATACCTTCGGTGATGTGGCAGGATACAAGATAACTGAAAAAAAAATCAGTAGCCCTCCTATATACAAATGATAAAGAAGCTGAGAGAGAAATCAGAGAAACATCACCTTTCATAATAGCCACAAATAACATAAAATATCTTGGGGTAACACTAACTAAGGAAGCGAGAGACCTATTTGACAAGAACTTTAAATCTCTGAAGAAAGAAATTGAAGAAGATACAAGAAAATGGAAAGATCTCCCATACTCTTGGATAGGAAGGATCAAAATACTAAAAATGGCTGTCTATCAAAAGCAATCTATAGATTCAATGCAATCCCCATCAAAATCCCAACAGAATTCTTCACAGATATTGAAAGTACAATAATCAACTTCATATGGAAAAACAAAAAAACCCGGGATAGTCAAAACAATCCTATACAATAAAGGAACTTCTGGAGGCATTGCCATCCCTGACATCAAGCTCTATTACACAGCTACAGTAATGAAAACAGCTTGGTGTTGGTATAAAAACAGAGACATTGACCAATGGAATCAAATTGAAGACCTGGATATTAATCCACACACCTATGAACACCTGATTTTTGACCAAGAAGCTAAAATTATACAATGGATAAAAGAAAGCATCTTCAACAAATGGTGCTGGCATAACAGGATGTCAACATGTAGAAGAATGAAAATAGATCCATATCTATTGTCATGCACCAAACTCAAGTTTAAAGACCTCAGCATAAAGCCAGCCACACTGAACCTGATAGAAGAGAAAGTAGGAAGTAGACTTTAATGCATGGGCACAGAAGATCACTTCCTAAATATAACCCCAGTAGCCAGTAGCACAGACACTAAGAATAACAGTAGTTAAATGGGACCTCCTGAAACTGAGAAGCTTTTGTAAAGCAAAGGACACAGTCAATAAGATAAAAAGACAGCCTAATAAATGGTAAAATATCTTCACCAAGTCCACATCAGACAGAGAATTGATCTCCAAAATATATAAAGAACTCAAGAAATTAGATATTAAAATTCTAAATAACCCAATTAAAAATGGGGCACTGAACTAAACAGAGAATTCTCAACAGAAGAATTTCAAATGGCCAGAAGATACTTAAGGAAATGTTCAACTTTCTTAGCTATCAGGGAAATGCACATCAAAACAATTCTGAGAGACCATCCTATACCTGTCAGAATTGCTAAGATCAAAAACACTAATGATAGTTTATGCTGGACAGGATGTGGAGTAAGGGAAACACTCTTCCATTGCTGGTGGGAATGTAAACTTGTACAACCACTTTGGAAATCAGTATGGCAGTTTCTCAAAAAAGTGGGAATCAACCTACCTCAGGATCCAATACCATTCTTGGGAATATACCCAAAAGGTGCTCAATCATACTACAAAATCATTTGTTCAACTATGTTCATAGCAGCACTGTTTGTAATAGCCAACCTGGAAACAATGTAGATGCCCCTCAACTGAAGAATGGATAAAGAAAATGGGGCACATTTACACATTAGAATACTACTTAGCAGTAAATAACAATAACATTTTGAGTTTTGCATGAAAATGGATGGAATTAGAAAACACTATCCTGAGTGAGGTAATTTAGACCCCCCCATGAATATGGTATGTACTCATTCATAAGTAGATACTAGATATAAACAAAAAACCTTGAGCTTATAGTTCAGGATCCTGGAGAAGAAATGAGGTGAACCCAAAGAAAAACATATGTAGACCCACCTGGAAATTGGAAACAGACAAGATCACCTCACAAAATTGGGAGCATTGAGGCAGACAGTAGAAGGAAGGGGAGAAGGGGAAGAGGAGAGGAGAAGGGGAAGGTTGAGAAGAACTTGAGGGAATGGGATAGTCGAGATGGAGGAAGGACAGATATGAGAGCAAGGAAAGTGATATCTTTATTGAGGGAACCATTAAGGGATTAGTAAGAAACCTGGCTCTAGAAAAATTCTCAGGAATCCACAAAGATGACTCCAGCTAAGACCCTAAGCAGTCGAGGAGAGAGTGCCGGAACTGGCCTTGCCGTGTAGTCAGACTGATTATCTTAAATATCACCATAGAACCTTCATCCAACAACAGATGGAAACAAAGTCAGAGACCCACATCGGAGCACAGGACTGAATTCCCAAGGTCCAGTTGAAGAGTAGAAGGAATGAGAACATGAGCAAACAGGTCAAGACCATGAAGGGTTCATCTACTGACACAGTTTACCTGAGCTAATGGGAGCTTACCAAATCCAGCTGGAGTGGAAGGAACAAGCATAGGACCAAACTAGTCCCTCTTAATGTGGCTGACAGTTGTATGGCTAGGGCAGGCTGAGGGGCCACTGGAAGTGGCACTGGGATTTATCTCTACTGCATGTACTGGCTTTTTGGGATCCTATTCTCTTTGGATGGATACCTTGCTCAGCCTAGATATAGTAGGGAGGGCCTTGGACCTTCCACAAAGCAATGTGCCTTACCCTCTCTTAGGATTCGATGGGGGTGGGGTGGGAGGGTGTGTGGAAGGAATGGGAGGAGAGAAGGGAGTGGGAATTTGGATTGGCATTTTAAAAAAAAAACTCTAAAAGATTAAAAAAAAAGAAAAGAGAAAAAATAATGGTAGCAGTGATTGGTCAGAAGTGGCATCTATTGAGCTGTTTACGGATTGTCCTGTGAACACAGCTTCCTTGTGTTTGATTGGGAAGGAAATCAGGCAGGCTAATACAAGTCTCCAGGATATCCCTGTTCTCCTGTGTTTGGCATTTGTTTCCATATTTGTCTTTCTTCAGATGCTCTGATGCAAACTTAAGATCAGAGCAGGATTTCTCTGCCTGTGGGTTGGGACTCAATTGCGAATGACCCTTTCATAGGGATCACCTAAGACCATCGGAAAACACAGATATTTACATCACAATTCATGACAGTGTCAAAATTACAGTTTTGCAGTAGCAATGAAAATAGTGTTATGGTTGGACGTCATCACAACATGAGGTACTGTATTTAAGCATCACAGCATCAGGAAGGTTGAGAACCACTAGTCTAGAGAATTTTCACATTTTAACTTCTTCAATTTAAAGTCATTGTTTAGATTTGCTTCTAAGACCCATTTTTATTTCCCTCTCTAGCTCAAAATAGAAAAAAATTAATGATGCAGCACTGTACTTGTGAAACATTTTATATTCTGTTATTCCCACGCAGGTTGCGTTTCCATTTTTTGTACTTAAATATTATATTCTTTTATTTTCCACTTATAATTTTTCAATTCAGAAAGATTGTTTCTCATTAAACTTTTCCCAAGAGCATTCATCTTTTTAGTGTCATCACAATCACAGCACTTGCTTCCATATCTAGAAAGCACACCATGGCCAGTGCCAAATACTTTGTGTTGCATTAGCCAGTCTTCCTGACTGCTTTCTAAGGTGGGTACAATTGTGAAGATCAAAAACCAAGATGGCGAGAAAGAGGGTGAGCGGTCGGCCCCACATTTGCAGTTGCTCTCACGTTCCCCTGACCACTGCTGAGGGACGCCAAGGTTTTCTTTTAAACAAAGGTCCTTAGCCTCGGACTGTCTGGAGCTCTTATTCTTTTGCTGGCTCCTATCTTTTTCCTGCTCTGATTCCTCCCTGATAGGTTTCTGTATATGTATTTGGTTCCTTCCTACTCCCCTTTTCCATTTTATCTGTGGGTACTTTTCTACCTCGTAAATCCCTAGGGATTATCTGGAATCCAACAGTGAATATGGGAGAACACAGGGCTCTGTTTACAGGTATGTTACTAGATGGCAAGATAAGGCAGAACTGGGAAATTAGTCATAATGAGGGCTGCTTTCAGTGGACAGCAGGAAATTGCACTCCCTCAGTTTTGTTGACTGTGACTGCCTGGAGTTCTTACAGGGACAAAAGGCAAAAATAACAACTGTTGTTATTTGATTCATCGTTTCAGCAAACTAGGGTTGTATTCCACTGCACACACATGTTGTATGAGTCTTCCTTCTTGCTTGGTGAAGGGTGGGCATAAGATTAAAAGGGAGAAATTCACTTCATGGGCTTTCCCTTCCTCCAAACCTGGTATGAAATTCTACTTGGCATAGGTTTCTAACACTTGGCCTGGGTAGCTAACACAGTGATACCTAGAATATACAGGAAGCAAAATTCAACACAGCGCCTTTGGCCACAGCCCATGCTTCTACAGAAGAGGAAATAAGCCATTAGCCCACTCTCTACTTGCTGAACTCTGGCTGCCATCACCGCGAGGACAATATTTATCTTCATCTCACTTCATCTTAACTACTATTTTGTTTTCAAGGCACAGAGTGGGGCGGCAAAACTAGACTATTCCCTCGCACAGTCAGGCAGCTCTTAAGATTAGCGGTAATAATGTCCCTAAATTAGGTATCCTTAGGCACTGGTGACTTTGCCAAACACAGCGGCTCATAGGAAAGGAATGAGAACTTAAGTTCCTTTCATTATAAACATTGTAAATAGAAAGGATCTTAGCCAACAGATTCATAGGGAATACAAAGATGCTATAAACATTCACAGTGCAGATATATAGAGATCTAGAATGAGAGGGGTTAAATTTGTTGTGTGGTATTAAATACTAAGAGACACAAACCAAGACTTGGACCAAGGTTTCTGGGATATAGAAAGCTCTTACGGAAAGTTTTAGCCAAGACCCAGGAGGAGAGGATGTTTGCTGGAATGAAGAAGAAGAAGAAAGGCATGACCAGGGATAGTTTTGTGTGCTTAGCCCTAGGACATTGTCTGGCTGTCGCAGGTGTTAATTAGATGTAGGCAGACTTGTGAAAAACTGATTCAACTGGAGGAAGGCGTGGAGAAAGGAATTGAGGGGGTGGGGGATTGGACAGACTGAAAAGGAGAGGTTGGGAGAAGATAGATAAGGGAGAGGAGAGGGAGAAATTACTATAGACAGAAGACAATAGAAAAGAAAATCTGATATATTGTAGCAAAGGAAGATACCAGCTATTTTAATAATTGTTAACAAAATCTTCACTAGTGAGAAAACATATTGGTTCGTCAGTGTGTATGTACATTACCCAGTAGTTTAATGAGTCATTTAAAAATGAACGATGGTCTAGCTACCATGATAGTATATTATCAAGCATCTTTAAAAAGTATAGCCAAAAATTCTTCCCATTATCACAGGTACTCCAAATCTGATTTATTTGACAAAGCCACAATGGAAAATAACAGAAACAACAGCATTATATCACCATTCCTGTTTTGTTGATCAATATAACAATTTTGCACCAATCATAATGTCAGTAAGTTGATATCCATGAAATTTCTATTTAACCAAAGACACTGATTTTATCTACATCACAGATTCAGTTTGCATCTAGGATTGCTAGATATTGAAAATCATACTGATATTGACCACTTATTCCGCAGAGTCTTGAAGACCTTTTGGGGATGGCAAACAGTGTCTTCTCGGTGGCTGTCCTGCACACATGACAGAAAGGACTTTTAAATCTCCTAGAATGGATTCCCATGGAAGTGCTTCAAATTCCAAATAGTGTGACCTCATGCAAATATATTAACTTTTTCTCAAATCTTAGTTTATTTTGGGAGAGCTGAATCAAGTAAGTTGTAGAAAACATCAGTAGAATGTCTGGGTGACTTACAGTATTCTCCGGTGGAAGTTGTACTTCCTCTTGCCTATTTATCTGTCTCTGACATTTTTGGGTGTGTGAGAGACACAGAAAAAATGACACAGTTTAAGTAACTTGGCAAGTTGTGTTACCTAACAAGTTTGAGTTGAAAAGTATATTTAAATTTGTGAGAAAATTTAACTGTAGTATTTGAAAATCAATGTACTTTGTCACTAGTGAGAAATAAATGCTCAGATTATTTCTCCAGGCAGTTCTAAAATTATTGGATATTGATAACTGCTTTATTGGTAAACAAGGCATCTTGCACTTGCATTAGCACACTTAGTGGAAGCTGCGAAGTGAGCCAGCAAAAACAACACAGAGCACACTGAAGACAGCACAGTGGGACCCATGCAGGGAGACCCACGCAGGGAAGTAGGTAGTAAGCTGTACGGTGGCCTGAGCAGGAAAGAGGGAAGGGGGAGCTAACTGAAAGGAAGGGACTATTATATAAAAACACACAAAAGCCACTTTGAAAAGGTAGTTGACTTGTAAGGTATATATATACCTCACAGGATACCTTAATGAGCCTTTGTTATGGCTTCTGGTTCTGTTCCTATGTGTGATTCCTGTCTATGTGAATGCATGTCTCTGGGTCTATGTGTTTCTTTCTTTCTTTTTATTTATTTATTTATTTTTGGTTTTATTGAGACAGGGTTTCTCTGTAGCTTTGGAGCCTGTCCTGGAACTAGCTCTTGTAGAAAGCCGGCCTCGAACTCACAGAGATCTGCCTGCCTCTGCCTCTTGAGTGCTGGGATTAAAGGCGTGCGCCACCACCACCCAGCTTGTTTCTTAAGCCTTTTCTTTGACTCTTGCTCTTTTTGCTTGTTTTGTCCTATTCCAGCTGGTTTTTGTTTAGTTTTGTTATATTTTATTATTATTTCTAGATTCCTGTTTGTTTGCTAGCAGGAGGCAGAAAGGGTGTGGATCCAGCCGGGAGTGGAGAGGAGCTGAGAGGTGTAGAGGAAGGGAAAACTGTAGTCAGAACACACTGAATGAAAAAAAAAACTGTGTTTTCAATTTAAAAAAATAATCAAAAGGATAGTATAATACATGTGAAATGAGACAATAGAGTTAAAGGATTAAAGGGTTAATTAGGGTAGGGTAAGGGAAAGGAGGAGGTGGATTGGCCAAACCTAAGGATCTATGAAAAAGCCTTAGGAAACTGGCTAGTTTGTAAATTAATCTTGAAGTATAACGTTATAAAATGGAAGTTCAAATGGAATTATCCTGGATGAGTAGACAGTGTGGCTTCCAGACTAAATGAGTCATTAAATGAAAATCACAGTGCAAGATCTTGGACACCTCCCTATGACTTCTTAGTCAGAAGATCCCCAGAAGTCTCCAAAACAACACAGGTTGCAATACTGCTCTTGGGTACCCTCTGGGGAAAACCCTGTTACTGAAGATGTCACACGTCACACACTTTGGCTGAGAAACCAATCTCAGAACAGCAGGAAACGTCACCCTTGCTGGCCATCTTTCCCAATGCCGGGAAGTGCTATGCTGGCTCCAGGGAGGAAACACACAGAGTAGGTCTGACCCGGTGCAGGACCTGCAGCTGCAGTACTGACATGCCAGGCAACGTGTGCACAGCGGGGAAACAGTGACGGACGTGTCACAAAGTAGTACTTTATGAATTGATTTTAGGCCAGATCCACAGGAGGGAATTTTGTCTCTGGTTCTGAGAGTTGATGGGGGAAGAAGAATCACATTTTTTTGAGGATGTGACCATTGGTAGGATTCTCATGCTCCAGTGGGCGGCCCGACACTCACGCACATACAGTTACACAGGGGCAGTACTAACTAGACTTGGTGACATTTAAAAAAAAGGCATGAAGTTGAGAGGGAGATGAGGTGAGGATATGGAGAGAGTTGGATGGGGAATTGGGGAATAGATATGATCATATTTCATTGTGTTTTTGTATGTAATTTTCAGGAATAAAGAAAAAGGCAAAGCATATAATACCTGATGTTTTATTATCCTGCCTTTCTAAACAACATACATTATAACTGCACAGACCTGTGTGTGTTGACTTATTGCTCTTTTTAAATGTAAAATAAGATTCATTAAATTCTAAAAATAAACTCAGATCTTATTAATGTCCTTACTATAATATAATGTCCTTAGTGAATGGATATTTTTCAAATTTTGACATATCCTTTTTCTGTCTCCAAAAATCCAAAGAGAAAGATCTCTGCTAATGTTTGCCCAAGACACTGATTTGACTGTTGGCTTTTAATTCAGTTTAGATGAATGGAGTGGATCATTAGAAGGGTGACAATTCTCAAAGACAGTATAAGTCTCTGCATGCCCTGCTCTCAATGCCAAAGAAGTATAAATGTCATCACAAAGAGTGACACTTTTGCTGTCTTAAGCTGTTTTTATTGCAAACCCAATTTCTCTAGAACAGAAAGTCTCCAATATCTTACTAGAGCAGAACATGCAATTCTGGATGCTTTATTTGATAATCTTTTTATCTTTGGTTATCCAGTGCTTTAAGAGAAACTATGGAGAAGAGAGGTGGGTCAGTGAGTAAGAGTTCTCATTGATAGATCATGAGGGCCTAAGTTGAAATCCCAAGCACCTATGTTGAACAGACACTTGTAGTCACAGTACAGTGGGGGCAGAGAAAGGATCCCTAGGGTTTACTGGCTAGTTTGCCTAGCTGGAGATCCTTTCTCAAGGAAATACGTTGGTGTATGACATAGAAGGACACCTCATGTCCTTCTCTAGCCTCTATGTATTATGTAGGTACTTGCACCTGTGTTGTGGAATATTATTTGAAGATGTATTACATTTACTTATGCTGTGGAACATTTGTTTAATGATATAAAGATGTGTTGCAATCTTTTATGTTGCATCTGTTTTTTTCCCATGATATTTATTGAGCTCTACATTTTTCTCTGCTCCCCTCTCTGCCTCTCTCCTCCCCCCTTCCACCCTCCCCCAAGGTCCCCAGTTGCATCTGTTTTTAATTCTGTGAAACTGTGTTGCTTTGCCTGTCTAAAACACCTGATTGGTCTAATAAAGAGCTGAACAGCCAATAGATAGGCAGGAGAGAGAAAAAAGGCAGAGCTGGCAGAGAAAATACACAGAACGAGAAGAACCCTAGAGAGAAGAAAGGAGCAAAAAAGGATGAGAGAGGCCATCAGGGGCCAGCCACCCAGCTACACAGCCAGCCACAGAGGAAGAAGTAAAGACAGGTATATTGAATAAAGAAAAATAAAAGCCCAGAGGCAAAAGGTGGATGGGATAATTTAAGTTAAGAAAAGCTGGCTAGGGGAGCCATTATGGAGCTAGCAAGAAACTCAGCACTAGAGAACTTCTCAGGAATCCACAAAGATGACCCCAGTTAAGACCCTGAGCAATAGAAGAGAGGGTGCCTGAATTGGCCTTGCCCTGCAGTCAGATTGATGACTATCTTAAATGTCACCATAGAACCTTCATCCAGCAACTGATATAAAAAGACACAGAGATATGCCATAGAGATATGCCGCAGAGCTCTGGACTGAGCTCCCAAAGTCCAGTTAAAAGAGTGGAAGGAATGAGAATATGAGCAAGATCAAGTCCATGATGGGGACACCCACTGAAACAGTCTACCTGAGCTAATGGAAGCTCACCAACTCTAGCTGAACAGGAAAGGAACCAGCATAGGACCAAGCTAGACCCTTTGAATGTGGGTAACAGTTGTATGGTTGGAGCAGACTGAGGGGCCACTGGCAGTGGCACCAGGATTTATCCCTACTGCTTGTACTGACTTTTTGGAACTCATTATCTTTGGATAGATACCTTGCTCAGTGACCTGGATATAGTGGGGAGGACCTTGGTCCTTTCTTGGGCAAGTGTGACTTGCCTTCTCTGATTGGGGGATGGGGGATGGAGGGGATGGGAGGAGGGGATGAAGTGGGAATTGGAATTAATATGTGAAATGAAAAAAAATTGTTTTCTTTTTTAAAAAGATAAAAGAAAAAAGAGAAAAAACAAAAATA